>UZAF01019791.1:0-21670 GCA_900617895.1 Haemonchus placei | reverse complement strand
TTTGGTAGACCACATACGCACTCTGTCGCGTTACCGGAAATGTGAACATGTGTCCTGCGCCTGCACCTTCACCCTTTTGGCAGATTCCCGATTCCCACATTAATGAGCCATTATACTCACGAAAGTTCTTTTTTCCGCCTAATACCTAAGCTTAAGTTATGTAAAAATAGCGATGTATTTGTCAAAAATTCGGACTAAAGTTGATTCTTTGAAAGCTGTTGTATCTGTTTAAAACCTTTCTGCCCATAACTGATATGGGGATCGGAAGAAAACTCTCTGAACTGTTACTAAGCTAAAAGCAGAATTCTAATACTTCTGAACTCCTAGTTAACTAGCACGCAGCAGCTTTCCCTCTTTTTAGAAGTTCCTTCCATATCTTTCCCAATCTATTGCGATGACTCACTGTGAATTCTGTGCCGGCACTTGAAATTTTGGAGCCGTCTCTGAACTCAAAGTTCAGCGTTGTACAATGCTTACTCGGGCTTATTCCTCTCAACTGAAAGTGAATTTTCAATTGTGTTTTTGGGGTGTTCGTTTTAAAATAATTGTACTTGATTATTGGGAGCCGAATATCTTTTCGGGAAACATCAGAAAAAGTCTTGAGGTCTTTTAAAGCGCCCTGAGTTTACCTTGGGTAGCGATTCCGATTGCTAGATTACACGCGTATAGGGTCGCGGTTACATTCAGAACTCTCGGCTTTTTGGAAGTTCTTTTTTTCTTCAGGCATATAGAAGCGACACTAAATCGTTCCTGAACCAGACAACTCTAAAAGCAAAGTGGAACCGCAACGTTTTTCGTAGCTTTCAGCGAAGACATTTGTGGGAAACGGCACTTTCCTTCACTCACTTTTGTTAGGAGGTCTCGGCAGTCAGCAAAAAATAAATTATTGACTTTAGTAACAGCCTTTTTTGCAATCAATTTGACACGGTCTGGTACTTAGGCCTCAGCTACGGCAGTACCAATCGGACAGATTCCTTCCATTCTCTGCGGAATTTTCGTCATCGTTCGTTACACCCGTCGTATGATATGTGCCTGTTTAAAAGCCCGTGTCTAACGTCCATCGGTCCCATCCTAGACAGAAAGGCCGAAGTTCTCGCAAATATTTGACTTTGACATCGTTTTTCTTACATCGAGATCTGTTGTCCGGTGGAGATTTGTACGATGTGGTTTTATGGATATTTACGTGCACTTTATGAGTCATGACCGCCGTCGACCTTGAATTCGTTACTGTTGTCGGCTTTGTGGGAACTCGAGATGTTTTGGACTTCTGTTTGCCTTCAGAGATCAGGGCAATCAATCTATGAATCGCATCTTGACCAACATTTCTCTCTTTTCAATCTGTTCACTTGAAATTCCCTCCTCGGGAAACCGCTTTACGAAGTTCAATATCGAAACCTGGAAGTAAAAATCAACTTAACCCACGCCTCCATCCCGATGGAATCGTGATTGCAACAGTGCTACATAGACAAACTAGAAATAAGTTATTTAAGCATCCTTATGTACTATATGGACCTCACGGCACTCTAAGGTCTGGGAACCCTGGGTTGTGGGTCAAAACCTGCAACAAACCGTGTTCCTGTTCAGCCTTCTTTTTTTCGGTCATAGCCAATTAGATATTCTGGTAGGACAGTTCCTGTCACTCTGGTAAACATCGGTAGGCCTAAAAGTAAGTCAGTTTAACTAACAACTCGGGAAGAAATTCCGTTGCTACCATGGTTTTGACAGGATGTTGAAATACATGGCGTATCTAAGAATAGGAAACCAATAGACGTTGAGCCTTCTGTTCCTTTTTCGAGGGGTTTAAAATACACCTGATTCACCGTACAGAGAAATGTTATGAGACAGTGGACGAATTTTGGCGATTGCTCCGCCTAATCTAATGATAGTGCCCTGATGCTGACTGGATCCTGTCCAGACGGCCAGATCGTGAGACTACTGATTAACAAAGGATGCTGGTTTTCGATAGGGGAGGAAAAAGGTAAGGCCTGAGAACAGGTTTCTTTCGGAAACTGTAGGACGTAAATCAATTCGAGTTCATGCCGACAGGAAGGACATTCTTACCATTAATAGTTTACAAATATTAATTGAATCAGTCAATACCAGGCGGGAAGGCCCTTAAGTGACTTGGTTGTCCTCCCACAGAGTGCAAAAACTATTTCGAAACTACACTGTTCAAAAAAAACGTGCCAATCGCGGTGTCTGGGTTCCCACCTTGTCTGTTGGCATTGTGGCGGACGCCTCCAGACTGGTAGTAGTCACTTGTCAAACGACGTCTGGGTGATACCTGATCGTCCGCTGAGCGGCTACACTTTGGGCGCAGCTACTCTACGCGAAACGTGACCTTCACGACATAGATGCCTAACCGTCCCGATCGCTAAGGCCGGACACATCAGGCATCCCCTCCTTTCGACGGACGACAATCAGTTTACGATCTGCAATCGTACTGTAGCTGAACCGCAAAGCTTTTTTTTGCCGCTTCCATTTCCTTTCACTAACCGTTCGAGTACCGATGTCTCTAACTTTAATCGATCATTAATCTTGTGGTTTATCACCTACAGCAATGTTGATTGCGGTAAGGTTTCTCGGTGACCTTCCGGAAACCAACCACCAGCCCTTAAGGGGTCATTTGCTTGGGAATACAATATTCTCGTTCTTCCCAGGGTGTACACTCTCCGTGGGCACCAGTTGTACACTTTCAACAATTCCAAGGTGACAAAGTCAAATTGATGGTTGTCCAATGGGGTTACTTTTTCTTATGTCGGTCCTGTGGTTCCGTGAAGTGCAGGTTCCAGCGCAGCGTATGCTACTTCTTGTATCTCCCTCGTTCAGATACGCCCAAGACGTATTCCTAGAGAGCCCTCAGTGGTAGTTCAACAACCTCCCGTCCCAATAGTAGGTATGCCCCCGCGCAGAACTTTCTGCTTGCTGTCCTGATGGGAACCAGTTGCTGATCTTAGTGAATTTGTTAGGCTTCTGGAAATAGTGCCTTTTCATTTGAGATTTAAAACATTTTTGCATTTTTTATACTTTTTATTTCTCGAATTTTTCATTGATGTATGTACCGTTCGTTTCTGAATGTGTTCCAAGACTCTTCCACCTCTATCGTAGATGAGCCACCTCCTTCTTTTTGAAATAGTCCAAAAAAGAGCAGATGAAGCTATAAAGTAGAACGCCGGGAACATGATAGCTGGAGGGGTGGTCGTTGGCCACCCATAGGCAAAGCTTCCTCTTTACTCATCGTCTTCATTTGGTATACCGTAATGATACCCGAGTCCTCTTTACCTCCGTGGCCACCCAGACTGCTTTGGAAGAACAAAGACCAAGTCCTCAGCTCGTCAAGTGTGTTAGTGTATGCGCTAGTCACTTCAGTATACGATCGTTGGGATCGTTGGGTTTAAATCTGAACTGAAGCTCGATATACAGCGCTCAAAAAAGGCAGTCACCAAATGTCGGTTCATCCGCCCTTGGGAACAGTAGCGTCCAAGAGGTGGTTTACTTCAAGCGAAAGGCATTCTCGCTTCACTACACAATCACTACATTCACGAGTTTTTGTGACGATAACGTACCAGTTATTAAAAACGCGGCCGTCATTGTACGAGTGGTTCTCCCGTGGAGTTCTTTGCCTCATTCCATTGCATCATTATGCACGACTTTAGCACATTCATCTGTCAGCTATCAACCATCTCCTCTAAGGACGTTACAGTCATTATCCGCCATCGTCTCACAGGAAGATGGCAAGGCATCTGTTACATCGTCGAACATTTCTCATAGTATTGAAAAAGGGAATTCGTTTTTAATGAGGTGAAAAGGTGCGAAGAGTCTTGTCATTATGGATCCGGTTTAAGAGCTCATCAGACACAGTTTCAGTTAAGAAATGAAAGTGAAAGGTGTAGATTCTTTGTCTACTGCTCGATACTATCCTCGATGGGAATTCTGGGTTAGTATAGCTTCTGGCTTACAGTTTAACCGTTTTCAGAACTTTACAAAAGACCATTTGGAGCTAAACTTTGAAGGAATCCTGTACTTTCACATGACACACTTATTCCTTTCTCGACAAAGTACTTGCTTTACAACTACAAACTGTCCTTTCGCTATGAATCACTTCTTTCAGCAACTGCTAGAGTCCGCAACCTCTTACACGCACGCCTTGAAGATGAAAGATTGGACAGAATTCTTTCATGACCAGCTACCTTGACTCTCCATGAAATGGCGCTGTGATTCTGAATGGGGACACAGTGCATGGCGCACTCCACAAAGGCGGGAGCAGACAATGGTGATGGTATCGTCCTTCTATCTTTTGGAATAGCTTGGGTGATAGGAAATTTCTGTCGATTCCGAAACAACGAACGTTAATCTCTGGTGGACATCTTGGCAGCAGGCCGAATAACTGGTATTCTTTCTAGGTATATCGCCGGCCTCTGTTTCTTTACTTCATATTGGCCTGAAGGATGCACTGTTCATTCCATTGATGTAAAGATAAGACCGGACTACGGTGCATGTATGATTTATTCCTCTAACGCACATTCTTCCATGATTTTCATTCGACCTCAAAGTCATGAAGGGTTGGGGCTCGAGTTACTCTGTTTGATTTTATCTCATTGCACCTTCCATTCTTCGAACTTTACCTTTTACTTGTGCCTTTGAGCTTTTACATTAGGCCTATTACATTCTTCGTTTGAATTCATGGCTTACTCCGGTTCTTCATCACCTCCCGCTGATTATCAATTCCACGGGCATTGCTTTCGTAAGCACTTCCGTAAGTATGCGTAAACGTTAAGGAGCTTTTACAGCCCCTTCAAAATGTACTATTCAGCTTCTTCCGAATTGGGCACCCACCCACCCTTTGTCATACCCGTCTTCGTTAGGCTAGATATGATGGTCCGAGATTTTCTTTGAAAAACAAACAAAAACGACAAATTACCGTCTTGTTCTCCTCTACAGATGTCTGTGTTTCTCCCTGTGAAGACCGGGTTACACCCCAACTAGCTTAGCGTAACCCAAAAGGTTTTTCATCTTTTCAAGGTTGTAGTTTAATGTGTAAATTGCTGTAACGGAACAGGGGTATCCAAAGATGCGCTAGGAAAAGTGACAACGCATGTTCCACTTTGACACAAGCCCCTAGCGTAGGCTTAGGAAAATTTGCTTAGGAACGGTTTTTATCTGATAAATGCGCAGGTTTACGGTCTAATAGAAGCAGCCCACCTTGATCGCCACATATCCAACGCCTCCCAGCCACATACAGTCTCCCGAATCAGCCATGCTTCGTAGAAAATATTTCGTACCAGTACCATATTCTATGAAAACTGCAAGATTATTGTTTGTACTTGAAATTATGCGAATTCGAATGCGTGCAGGTATGGATAGGGTTTTTTATTACCAATCGAGAGTAATAGGTGGTAATGTATAGTAAAGTGTTACACTAACCCCTGAAATTGAGCCGTTCTGATGTCTCTACTGAAGTAATCTACTAACAATAAGCAAGGTTACATGAAATTTCAAAATTACCATTTTATCAGAAAACCACTTCCAAAAGTAAATTCAAATCCTAATCCTCGAGTAGCCTTTGAAAGTCTTAACTTTGTTGCTTTCATAAGCCCACATCTCGGAAAAGAATTTCGTTGGTCAATAAATGTTACCCTCGCCCTGAGAAGCCCTCATGATTTTGTAGCTCCAGGAACAGCAGCATGAAAGAATCCTTCTTAGTCTGCTGTTAATATTTTCCTGCTATCCATGGGGTTCGTCCCAGAACTTTTCCTTGTCTTACTCTTATCATGGGTCTTCTTTTTTTCTTGATGCCTGCCCCTGCTAATTGCTTCCCTCGATTTTCACGATAGCACTCGATAGGAGAGGGTAAAATGGTGAGTGGGTTGCTATAAGGGCAGAATACAGTCTTGTCTTCTTTTTGATTCCTACCCTTTGTCTGCGTATGTTCGATCGTTTATTCACATGCCTTTACCCTCAACATCAAAACATCTCCCAAGTTCGTGAAGGATGTTGTGTTGTGGGCACAACTTTACTGTCAGACGAGTCTCGAATCCCAACATGAACTTCCGAACGCTTTTATCCCCTCTCTGTCGAGTCAACGCTTCCCCTTAACTTCTCGGCGGCATCTTAGCCACAGCACTTACCAGAATGCATTTTTATACTGGCGACTTGATTTGTCTCCATCCATCGTTCGCTCATTATAACCCCATTTCTATTGGGCCTGAGGACTCCGCTTCGAGAAAGGAGAGCTTTCGCGCTCGCAGGCTTTTTCTAGGGATCACACCCTCTAGGTTCACTTACTAAGTGTTAGGACGACTCATTCTCTCTGTTGATTTCTATCAAATGACTTTTTGCTAAAATCTTGCCGTTCTTTTATGAAATAGAAGGAGGCAGAATTGAAGAAGAGCGACTCCCATCTTTTATGTTCTAGCAGCGCTTGTGTCAGCTTAGCAGTTGCCAATCGCTCTGCTAACAGGCACTTGATGGTTACAAGCCAAGATTGCCAGTTCATATAGTTCACTCTAATGATAACGATTAGAAAATTAATTTCCGGATAGGATTGAACCGAATTGATGTTTTGTGAGCTCCCACCTTCGGAGCTGTAAGGAACCTCTCACTTCCTACTCTGCCTTCGAAATTATATCAAATTCTAAGCTTCAAGTCTTCATTTTTTAGAGTATATTTTGTGTTGAAAGCTAGATTTTTGCGTTCTGTAGCTCAAAGAGTGGCGCATGTTTGCTGGTAGAGAACTTCAACGAAAAAACAAATTATTCAAGCAAAAAAGTAAGGAAATGATCCACCTTTCGATAAACTTGTCGTACTGTAGGTTAAAAGAATTTCTAAAAAAACCAAAAATGTCGAAGCGCTTTTCATGTTAATTTGTCTAGGGCACGAATCAGAACCGAGCTGCTAAGAAGCTTTCGGACTGTGTAAAACTCTGTAAGAAACGAACTCGTATTTGATGGATAGATGACGGATCGAACTGTTTGTGTATCCACAATTAGGGTCTTTTTATTCCCTCCTTGCTGGTTTGGCTGCAAGAAACAGAGGGTGACATTCAGGAGGCCAACTTTGAGGGAGGTGCAGGGTCGAACAGACGCACTTCCGCCCATGATTCGTCTAGGCTCCAGATTGCTGTAGGGAAAAATGTGTTCAATAAGCTTTGTCGGTGAGAATCGCTTTGGAGGTCGCTTGGTCTCCTCCCATTTGGCATACCTCCTCAGTCAGGGCAGGCTTCTCCTCTATTTCAGGGGCCTAACCACTTAGAAAGGTTGTGAAATGAAATAGGGAAGTCTCCTGAGTGACTGACTACCGCTCAACTTCCTTCGTGGTTCTGTTTTCGCACTATTCTTCTAGTGAATGCATAGCGTATGGGTATACCATTGAGCGTATACCATTTGGGTAGCGTCTTTGGTGCAGTCATGGTTGTCACCCGATTCCGGACAATTACCAGTATATGTAGGTCATTAGAATCGCGAAAAAGCGATTAGAATCGCTCTGCAGACGAGACGAAAACCGCTACACCACCAACGGCTGTGCCGATCAGCGCCCAATGTGTAATAGTATTAGTTGAATCGTTGTTAGACCACAGCAGATCACCTCTCGTGGCTCTACTCTTGACGAACCTCCCTTTTCCAACTCATAATTCTACCGGTAAATCCAAGTCGAAGTAATTGATTTCATTTCAGAAGAAGATGCACTTGAGTGCTGTCATTGGCTGAGACAGGCTGGATTTCCGCAGTACGCCAAACTTTATCAAGGTTCGTTTATACTTACTTCCTGTTTGAGTAGTCCCTAACTTTTACCCTAGCTTCCTTGGCACTCTTTTCGTTCTCTTTTTTGCCTACCTTTATTTTCTTGGAATTTTCCGAATTTTGTGCTACTGCAAATATTGTCATTTTACTTTTCTGATGGAAGGCATATGGTATTTGAAGTTTTTGTGGTGGTTGGAATTCATGGCCAAGAAGCCAGGCTTGGCTGCTAAATATACGTTCCAGTAGGCGAGCGGCCAGCAATTTTTTGGCGATAAAATCAGTCCGATTTATCATGACGTCAGCGCTCGAGCTTTACGCCACCCGTTCGTATCCTTTCGTACAACGCCATTGATCGTCTATATGAATAACTGAGGTTCTGGTTATAATTCGAGGGGGATATTGAAAAAAGTTCATAGACTATAACCTAGCCCTTAATTTAATCCGGTAGGAATGCCGCTTTAATAGCCTACGTAGCTACTGTTGTAAATGCGGCCATGGTAGATATACTCAAAATCAGAATCATTTACTGAGTGGAACTTTTTTTCCTGGACTGGTTCTAGCCACAAAGGCCTTAGTGGAGGGTTCATCTCCGGTTTTTCATGGCGATATTAAGAAAAATTTGTCTCTCATCCCACAAGCATTGCCAATTGTGGGCATTACTTCGGCCTCGGACGGGACTCATTTGGTTTAACCCATTATTGCGCTTTCTGGGCACTCTGTCTGTCATCTGTTGTTATTCGAATCAGCTTACGATACGTGCTCTTCCCTTATGACTTAATACTGCATAGTATTCGTTGAGCTGAGGGGAGCTTCAGTTGGAGCATTTCTACGCGGCGTTGTTACCACGTGTGTGGTCCGTGTATCTAACTCGTAATCGGCATTGGGCCAAGCCCACCAGGTTTTCAACCCTTCTGGAGTATCAGATCATTCGATATCGAAAAGTGCGGAAGGAAACTGCACTGGGCATAGCATCGGTTCGTCCTCGTAAGCACACCCCAAAACGGGACTGATCCGTGCTGAAAACTCCATCCTTTTACCTTCTGATAGGTTATGTCGTGAGATTTTGTCATCGCAACTATATTATGAGGGAGAGATCGTATTCAGATCAACAGAGTGCCGCATTCTCCATAGGTTTCGGACATGCCCGAAAAAACAACATCTGCTGACTGCTGTGGACATTTTTGAGAAAAATATGGCTTAGTATGCATTATCCTGTATCCCTTCAGTACTTCGCCCTAGTGGATCAACTCCCATAACTCGTTTATAGTGCATGGAATGGCTATTCTGGACTTACAGTACGAATCTGTTCGGATTTCATTTGATGGCTGAAAAGTAGATTTCAGTTAAGCTCAATTTGAAGCTTCGTTTACTCAAATTCTCGCCACTACATTACTATTCTATGTAGTTCAAGTAAAGGAAAGGGATTGAGCGGGCAGCGAGTGAAGCTATTTTACAGTCCCGTTACAGCCTATCAATCGGGTGATGGTTCGCAATATCTTCTTTTCAGAATAAGTTAATCGATTGGATAAGCTTCTACGATAATTTCCTTAGATGGAACTTCTTAAAAATTACCCCCCCCCCCCCCNTGAAAGGTTCTATTTAAGGATTTTCCTGAAAATCGAAGACACTATAGTTTAGCCCTTCACTGCATCCCTAGGAAATTAGAAAAAAAGCTATTCAATCAGTTTTTACCAGCTGTGGCAAGTTTCTGACCGAATTCTCAAGCGTGCTTTTGAAAAAATCATAATTTCCAGTAGCTCAATCTTTTTCACAAGCCCATTTTCACACCCATTCGACTTTCCCCTTATACCACTAGATTGTCAGTGTCTGCTACGGTTTTCCATCTCTGAAAACTTTTTTAGCCGCCACAACTGGATCGTATATGGTTGGATGCTAACCGGCCGTTTCATCGCTATCAGCTTAAGAATCTCCTGCCATCGATTTCTGCTAGCAATTCGGGGTACCTTTTGTTCGCATCACGTCCCTATGATTCAGAGGAGTAAGAGAGGCCCTACCGCACTATGGCTCCGGCCCCTCGAGTTCAGATCCCAACCTTGCCAAGCCTTTTATCACTCCAGTACCTCTAAATAAGTAGTAGACTCTTCAGTGAGACGAGGTACTATTCTGATCTGCTCCTAGTATACCTGGGAGTTGTAGCGGAGAATCGAGTTGGCTGTGATGGGATAGTTATCACCAGAGTGCCCTAGGGATCCTATTTTGGGTTAGTTTTCGTCCAGGCAAGACAGCCATTGCTCTCGCTCGGGGATTTCGGTATTATTCCATTGCGGCCCACGATTCATTACCGGATTTCCCGTTTCTGATACGAAAAGTAAGCGAGCTGCACCCAACATTGCTACACGCAATGGCTTAGCATTGATCAGATCCATCTGGAATGTGTGGAACCTTCGATTTGAACATCGGCTGCTTGTCGCTGGTTGATAGGAGGACGCTCTTTATGTAATTATGTTTTGAAGATACTATTTCAGTCAAACGAGTGCATGCCGTGGATCCCTCTTATCAGAGGAAAACGATCATGCCGGTTCTTCTCCTTCCCATTCGACTTTTAACACTTGCTCTACATTTACCTCGTCTTCGCCTTTTTCCCCAGTTGGGCATTGAAGGTAATCGTTGTCGAACGAAATTTCGATCAGATAGATGGGAGCAAAAGGTGGCTGCGGAGATACGATCCGCGTTGTTGACCTTGTTGTGGTCAGAGGTTCGGACTTGACTTTGAAGTAACCGTGCCGCTACGGTAACATACCCTTTCTTCACTTACTTTTCTTGAGGCTACTTTGGGGAATTGCCTATTCCAGGGAACAGAAATGGGAACTTCTCACAAACCTACTGAGAGACTCGAGCACGTCTCTTAATATGTAAAGAGATCAGACGTCGATACTGGCTACTTAGGAAGTTCGATAGCACAATTGATCACTGGAATACCCGAAGTTTGTGGGGAGGGTAGTCAGAGCGATGTCCACTGAAGCATTTTGTAATCTGGAGAGGCGCCTGTTGTTTGAGGTATTCTCCCATCATGAACGTTCCCCGTCTTTGGCCTCAGAGTCGAATAGCAAGTCATTTTTTGACTCCTTCTAAAAGAACTGAATCAACCATCCCGTGAAAAACCAGCTGAAGGTGCTACTGCAGTTACATGGTCTAATGACTGTACAGAATTGAAGAAGCATTGGGAAAGGACATATTCCGGTTCCGAACGCACAACCTATCTATCAATTTTTTCCATAGCTAGAAAGCAAAAACTCGTCCATTCCCACTTTTAGCTACAGAGTCAGGATAGCAACTTTTTTTGAGACCTGTTCCGGAGATTCAGCTTTGGTCAGGCTATTCATGAAGACCATGATGATACCAAATGCGATCAAGAGGACAAGGGCTTAGCCCTATATTGGGACATACCCTAATGCTTAAGGTGACTATTTTGGGCGAATACCACTTTCAAATGCTGGAGTAATGCCAAGTAGAAGTCATCTACCCAACACCTTGCGATTAGGAGGCTGAAATTGCTTTAGCAGCGGTCGTTCTTTAGGACCCTCCCTATACAAAGCTCCCTATGTTCTGTTCCCAGTTGACTTCCCAGATCATTGTTCACTGGTAACTCGAGAAGCTCAATAGAAACCTAAGCCTACCAACAGTACGAACTATTTGTATGTGGGGAATTCCCTTCCGATGAACCGGCTTAATTGAAAATCCCGTAAAAGCTTCATTCGTGATGTCGTTTTGGTCTCGTAAGAGCTGATCCATGGTTCGTAAACGATGTCATACCCATGTCTTCATGCTAATGTTCTCCTATGGACAGGTTTTGTAGCCATTAGACAAACCTCGAGCAATAAAGTCTCTCGTCAGCCTCAGACAACCATCGTAGCCATTGGACAACATAGCCATTCTTCCCCTAGGTACACTTGCTTCTGTTTTGGGACATGTATTTATCCATCTATCTATTTATTTATGAACCATAAGCTCTCTTTTTCATTTCAGATGGGTACTGTAGACCCTTTGAGGCCTCAATTCCTTTCTTCCTCGACTTTTTCCTTTTATTCCGTTTGTCTTGCTCCTTGGGCCTGTCTTCTTTTGATGGAACGCCTGCCTAGACAAATATGCACCAAAGCAAATTGATAATCCTTAAAAAAGCAATTTTTCAAATCGAATAGGATTTTTGACGAATAGGTTCCGGTGGTCATACGTACAGGTTCAACCAGTAAGCCTCCCAGGCGGCCAAAGGCCTACGAAGAGTTTCAGATTCTTGTGTGGAACCACCGGAATACCTTTTTTTCCAATTTTCCTACGCCGATTTTTGGACGAACGAGACATTCCTATACCCATACTTGTCCAGGGGTGTTCCGCTGGAGTAGTTTCCTGTCTATTGAGTGGGAAGTGTAGAATAGCGGAATATCTTGGTGAAGGAAAAAGAAAGACGTCATTGGCGCCCGCTCAAGAAATTTGATGATTGATGGGCATTGCAGGTGTAACAGGTGATAAAAGATAGAGAGATCAAGTTTGCAGGCTCTGATCAATCTCTTTTGGGATGCGCCCACACACTCGACTTTTGGTCGATATCATGCTGGCGTTTGAGGAGACCCTTGCCCATGCTTGAGCTCGAGAGCTCGATATTACTAATCAGTTTTTTGACCTCATAGACGAGTCTGAGACTAGTAAGTCGAACACGATAGGATTCAGGGCTCGCTTAGAGGAGCTATCGAACCAGTATCTGATCCTGGACTATACGTGTAGTAGTGGTGCCGCCTGGCACTGCCCCATCTTTGCAGTAACAGCTGATGATGCTGGGGCAAAGTCAGCTAATCTGCTACCATACGACGGAATCGCAGAACCGGCTACTTGATGACCATCATCGTCATCGTCGTGATTGTTCGTTGTTTACTTTTGTGTTGTATCGCATAACATTCGGCTTGTTACGTCCAATGGCCTAATAGTTAATCAGTGTCAGATAGCAAGCAGAATGATTCTCAATGTCGCTCTGCTTGCGCAACCGCTTGCGGACTCGTTTTCTTAGTCAGGGCGTTGCCGTCAGCCGTTAGGGCCACTTCACCGCAGCTACTTGCCATCACCACCGCCCATCTACCCACAAAAAGTCTCTGTTCTTTTCCATATTTTTTTCTGATGACTAGGCGTTCGCCGAGATTACGGTACAAGAAAGATCTGTTGGGAGATCCTGGGAGAGAAATTTGGGATTTTCCAAAGATTCATGGGAAACTGCTAATTCATTAGCCTGCCTGGGTGATACGTAGGCTATGTTCAAGTACTGTTTGACGTCATTCCAAGCAAATACTCTCCAGTGTACCTTGGTGGATTGCCATCACCTCATGGAGTGGGTGCCTGTAGACAACTCCCCAGTCGATCCACGTAGTTCAGCAATGAGGCATAGTTACTAATCGGTTGGATAAAAATGAGTACATTAAAAGAAACTTTGTAGAATCGATTTTTCGTAGAAAGTGTTGATTTTTGTTCTTTGTTTACTCTTTGTAGTTAAGCAGTTTGCGTGAAAAGAGTAAAGTGACCCTCGAGTAATCATCGCCATTTCAATCTACCCAAATCCTAATCTAATAGACCAAGCCCAGGTTAGGACTCAGAGCGATTTCCCCTCGTTTTGTCCAAAAACACATTTTTTAAAGTCGCAGTGGTCGGGATTTTTGTTGTTCTCATATGTTTACTATTGTCGTATTACTTGCAAAGTTATATAGACATAAAGTTGCCTAGCCTAGGAAGGACGTGTTCCATCCGGAACTGGTCGCCATTACTGAAGGGTGCTAGGAAAAACTTCGATCTCATTACAATAATAACGCTTAAGAGCCATGGGATTGCTCTTGTCTCCCCTGGAGGTGCCCTGTCTGCTTCTTCTGAGCGTACTGGTTACTAACAAGAATTTCAGAGATAGCGCAAGCACAAAAGTGAAAAACAGGGCCAAACCAATCAGGTTGCGGAAGTCACGTTAATAGCTCATTGGAAACTGTTTGATTGAAGGGCTTGTGAGAAAAGTACGAGGGAAAGTTCAGCCATGTAAACAATCCTATCTATTATTTCATCCTTTTTCCTTCTTTTATTTATCTCTTGCACTTACTTTGAACCTGGTTGGTTGGTACCTTTTTACAGTGTTACGAGACTTTTTCGATTTCAGAAGGTGGTTTCCCGATCGATATTCGAAGCGTACAACTCGACCACGAATTTCTTGGTCCCGATTCACTTCGTGCTCTTTACCGTCGATTAAACACACTGAATCGATGCGCGATCATGCGCATTGATCAAGTGGTCCTAAGACGAAGGGTGAGTTTTCCTACCGTATCTTGCGAAAGATGCTATTTTAGTTTTGGAGTGTTTTTNACCAAAAAGTTTTGTCGAACCACAGCTTTTCAAGACATTTTTAAGTAACTAATTGTCAATCTTCCAGCTATTTTAAGTTGGAAAATTTCGATTGCTGTACTTTCTCAAAATTTAAATTCAATCGAAAAAAAAGTGAAAACGTTTATGTTTATACTATCCTTAGGCCGAAGGTTCAAAATGAGATGGAAAACAAAATTATGAAAATTGTTAAAATGAAATATTTTTTATTAAAAAATTATGGTCTTGGTGACTATCAAATTCGAACCTGCGAGCCTCTTGTCACCGTTCAAAACTTCACACTTATTTATCGTTATTCTTAGGTTTTTACCGAAATAGATAATACTTTGGGAATATACTTTTCAGAGTCTCATATTTGAGGAAAGTTGCTAGAAATCAGAGGAAAATTGAAATATCGTTCAAAGTTTCCGAATTTGTTTTATTGGTAAAACTGGTAAAATTTATTCATGGTAATTAATTCAGATAATCATGATTAGTGGAGTGGTAGAATATGAAAAAGATTCATATTCTACTTTCTTCATTAAATTTTTTTATTAATTCGTGTATTGTTTCATTCGATTTATTTATTTTATTCGATGGCTGATATCGCGCCCACGAAGGGCGAAGTGGAATGGTGTAGATTTATCTGGTTACCCCCATGGTTACCCCCAATATGATGCAGTATGTACTACATACCCGATCGGGAGATTTTCTTCTCATAGTGGTCATTTGGTAGTACCTAGGCCGATCTAATGGATAAACAGCTAACGCCCCTGGCCCCTACGAGTATTCCTAGGAAAAAAATCATGTTCATGCTGTAGTACGATTCTGAATGGATGAGGAAATGAGGCTTATTGTGGTACGGGGCTTATTATCGTCAATTTTATTTCTTTTATATCAACGTTATATTTTCTAATAGCTTTTGTGGTAGTGCATCTATGCGTGCATTAAATACTTATACATTATTTAGTCAGTTTATCATCGTTATTACTGTAATACGTGCGAAAGTGGTGTAGTGACACATGGCGCGCTATCACACACGCATGGTCCAGGGTTCGAACTCCTGGTCGATATTTGCTTAGGCCAACCAAGCCATCCATTCCTCTGGGGTCGGTTAATTGGTACTGGACTCGTCTGGGAGGATGAAAGCATTGACTTGTAATCCTGGCCACCGCAAGTCATAGTAGGCCACATGCGCATTCAATACTACAACTCTAAATGGAAGTCGAATGCGGGCCGCATACCTCAGAAGGATTGCCTACCGTCCATAAGTTTTAGAGAGTTTAATTCTGAAATATGTAGTCAATATTCTTAAACCATCTCGATACGAACAGCAGTGGCCTAAAACTGTTTGTGTACTAAATTTCAATAAAAATTCAGAAGAGAAGAAAGAAGTTCAAGAAGAAGCCATCGAGTTTCAGTTCGACTTTCAGTTTTTATTGAAAATGTAAACTACTTCTTTTTCTTTTCAGAACGACAACTACCGCGGGTACGGGATGTATGATGGTTTCGATGACGATGACAGTGTAAGTCCCGATTTACGTTCATTTATTTATAACAAAATTTATAAACTATTCATAGAGCCATCGGTTTTTAATTTGGAAGTGAAAACTCTGGTTTGCAACCTCCCCGGACTAAAGATCTCCATCTATTGGATAACCAAAGAAGAAGGAAGTCTCGTTGACGGGGAACTACACAAAGCCCATTAGGAAACTGGATAGATTGATAGTTATTGCTTATGGCGAATAGGTGTAGCCATGCCAGGAAAAACTGATTTGAATTGGCGCCACTAAATTGCATTAATTTGCGATTTTATGCCGGTTTCCTGAGATTGAAATGTGATCGATCCAGATGATTCTTCAACGTTAGCCGGCTTCACATTTGAGCACACGGAAATAATTTCTTAGGCTGACGAGCCCCGCGAATCGTCTGAAGATCGATGATGATTGATTTGGTTGATCGGTTCCGTTCACGGCCAGGTTCCACAACAAGCCTGGGTTCAGGTTCAGGGTCAGCCGTTGCGGTTAAGATCAAGCAGGTTTTTCTCTGACGCTTTACCTATGTGATGCGAAGGATCACTTCATAATGAGAAAAAACCTTTTCGGTGGAAATGTTCCACTTCCAATTTCTGTTGTCCCAGGATCAAATCCTGCTTGAATCAATCAGGTCACCCAGATCCATTTGAGACCCACGAACTGGGGCCTAGAGTAATACCGGGAGATGGGAATTCTGTAGGCGCGAAACTGCCCCCCCCCCCCCCCCCCCCCCAAAACATTGTATATAGATTGTGCAACCAATCAAAATCGTTGGTGATTTTGGTTCGGAGACAAGTGAATGGCGTATCTTGGGAGATCACCAGTTGATCGGCAGGTATTGATTCGAATCACTCGTTCTTTTGGTGAGAATAGGAATCTTTTGGGTCGAAGGGCTCTTACCGTCGCTGGTATGTGCTCCTTTATTTCAATATCCAGACCACTCTTTAAACATATAGTTTTACGGCGGACCTTGGATAGAGTTATGAAGTCTGAGTGATTCATAGGGTTTTAAGACGTTTTCGGTCGGTCTATGCTTATACGTTGACGCATCATCTAGACGAATTCGGCGTATAATACATCTATCCACACGAACGAACACGCATCGCACATGTGGAGCGAAAGAGAGATAGCATCGCTTTGCTTTGACGACTACTTTACACATGGCTCATCGTTTTCGCTTTGATAAGCACGATATATGACCGTTTGATCGTTTTCCCCTGTAATCATCACCTTCTTATCATCTCCACCAACTATATCCTTCTTGCTCCCCTATCTTCTCAGTCCTGCTTTAAAATGGATTTTCTTCCGTTGAGCTCCTTACTCCTTATATAGTGTGCCAGAGAGGTAGAGCTAGAGACCACGACACCACAGTTTCACTGGATTACTTCAATTTCTACCACTGAAGAAGGTACTGCCAGCTTTGTAGAGTAGATGGGTCTAATCCAGAATGTACCCACAAATCACTAATTGCTTCTATGAGAGTTACCGGCATCTGACCGCTATGGCAAAGGTCAGCAGATTGCAGTCTTTTCTACCCATTCTTCGCACATTACCAATTGAACACGTTTTCGAGCCACTTCTTCCTTACTATTAATAATAACTTGTTATTATATAGAGCCATGAATACTTTTTCGTCAGTTCTGAAGCAACTAGGCTGTTCGCGGTACTTAACATTACTGAGAATTGTTTTACAAATCATCATGACTGCTTATCGGACTCATAATTAGCAGTGACTCATCGGGAACTTCTACTCATCCATTTGTCTCTTATTCAGTGGCCTTATCATTATTTTTATATCATTCCTTATCAATACTACATTTCTTATAGAACTTCATTGCATTACACGAATTATTAGGTCTTTTCCTGCAGGTTTTCCGGAAAGTTAGGCCAAACCCATTTTTTAGAAAGCAGGGTCCTTGTTTGTTGCATTGTAAGCGATTTTTAAAGTACCCACACACCAGGAGAGCTGGGGCACCCAATGATCTGGCACGGCCATTAGATGTGAAAGAGGAAGTGGATCGGCAAAAAAATGTAAAGCACCGTCCTTATTCGGAACGAAATAGTACCCCGGACTCTGTGGTCTATTTCAGGTAAAGAGCGAGTTGTGGGGTGGTAGAAGTGTACCGTGAACGTAAGACCAGATATAAGAGGCAACAAGTGGTTGAATCAGCTGATCTGAGAGGGAGTAAAGAGATTGTGAAGGAACGATTCGAACCAGTGGCGGTGGGAACCGACTTATGTCACTGCGTTCAACTATGAGCTATTTCCTAAGCACCTTCACCTATACGCTTTCGTCCGGGGCTCTGCCATTCTGCTCACACCTGCCTCTGGCTTCATGAGCCTCCAGGGGCAGAGGATTTGGAACTGGGAGCATATGCATGTCGTTTGTTGCGGAAGCTTTCCTTTGTGTTTGCTTCATCGAGACTTGCATCTCTTACTTCACTTTACGGCCCATTTTTCTGCTTCAATCATCCATCGCTGGCGAATGCAACATTACCAAACCGGAGTGGTTACTGATTATAGCAAAAGTGTACTTTTAAATACTTGAAAAATGTAATCACTTCTTTCAAAGCTGCAGGAGCTGAGGATAGAAGCACCGGATTTCATATCGAGGAAATTTCTCATTCTGTACATCGAAAATCCAGAAATTACATGCACCATTGGCGAGTCATCGATCTAATTCGATTTTTCAGATAGCACTGTCTGGTAATTGGCGCTATCAACGTCATTCACATACGTGGTCCAGAGTGGGTAACGAGCAGATGTATGGCGTTCCAGGCAGAACCGGTAAGTAATTGGCAAGATTATTTCAGATTCGAAGAGTATTTGGTAGTGTTATCAAACTTGTAGCTGTCTTCAAATGTCCCGGCTCTTTCTGTATTTTGTCTAGGAAGTCAGGAGCGTGGGGTCTATCTAGTCAGTCAGATGGCTCATTCATGAAGAATGCTTTGAGGGTTCCTTTTTAATAGCGGTCAGGGTTCATCCGGTCGTCATCCCTGGTTAGCTCAGAGATCCTAGTGCCAGTACATGTCTCACAATCAGCTGACTGCCTTGTTGCATTTTCACTTGGAAATACCTACTTATCGCTCGGAGTATCATTTTTGACTTCTTACCCAAATGTGAATAAGTAGATGCAAATTTGTTCTATGAAAGTCTAAATAGATCGAATACGAATTGCTCTTGAGTTAATCCTGAAAATGGTACGTTACAGTGTGCCCGAAACCGAACTGGGATTCGTATCGGGATCAGTTGGATCCACGCCGTTACGAGGTACGAGAAGTTCGTGATCCGTATGCTAGCAAACGAACTGGCAGACAACTGGAACGGTACGATGATCGACCCGATTGCAACGGGAACGCGTGAGTCAACTATCAACTTTGATTTACCGTTTATTCAAAAAGTGTTTGATGGCTGCACTCAAAATTGAATGTAGAGAAATTCATCTATTTAGTCACCTGGTAGAACCAATTCATGCGCGTGCCCTATCTAACGGCATGCCGGATGGTTCCGCCCACCGGGTGATTAGTTGATTTCCTGATTGGAGCGCAATTCAGAACGCTTAATGTTAGGGCAGTACAAGGGATATTCCGATACCTCAGCATTCTGATGCTTTTCAGCGACGATAAGTTCAGAAATAATTGTATTTCCAGAGGTTGAGATCTTTTTCACCTGCATGAGTGAGATTTGCTGGTATAGCTCCAAGAAAGATCTATGATCTAGCAGATTGAAAGACCTTAAGCGTTTCCTCCCACAAGCGGTTGAAATGTGTAGCTATTTCAGGGCCCAGAATAAACTACAGCGTTCACATAGCGAGCGAATCAAAGAAAGAGCCCGTGCCATTATGAAGAAGATGGATTTACGTTCCAGCAGTCGGTGAGTACTACTTTTTCCAGGTCCACCTAGAGCTAAAGCACTGAATCCCGAGATAACCCTACAAAGAGCAGCTAAGAAGATGCGATCCTCTGAAGGAAAAGTAACGATAACCTTGAGCTTTCTCGAGTTCCCGTTCAACAATTTGCTCACTGTTTGTGCTGTAGAATAGGGAACCTACGATATGGGGTTAACCTCCTGCATGGTCCGAGCATCAACCCCATATCATAGGTTCGAATTCCTGCTGAACTATGGAAGCCTTCTGTTTCCTGGGGATACGTCGATGCTAACGAGTGATTTAGATAATTTGTTTCATGAACACCCTGCCCTCACTCTAACCGCCGCCTTTTTCTCCTGCGATCGGGTCGAAGCGTTTCGATGGTTCAGCAGTGTAGAGGGTATAGAAGCACATTAGGCTTTTGGTACTGCTCAGCTTTCAGGAACCTGAAAAAGCACTTTTCAATATAGCACAGTGGGTGTGTATAGCCCTTCACAAATATTGGTGCTTCAGGCGTCGCAAGGACTCGCGTCATCGTGAGCCTACAACGATGGTGATCGGCGATCCTGTGTTGGTTTCCTATGACTCAGCGAGCCCCGAATCGATGAGGATGTTACCACGCCCCAATCACATCGACGGTAAATAATTTTATTTTTCAGTGGTAGTCAAGGTAGTACACAAGAAAAGTAGTAGAATTCAAACTAATGAATTGGTGGGGGTGGGGGGATAGGAGGAGGGGAGATGTGAACTGATGTGGGTCACACAGTTGATGGTTTGTTCAGTTTGTTCATTGGTTTTTGGGCCTTTTGAGATTTCTGGGCTTGAGAGAGAGAGGATTCTATCGTCAGATCCGCAGTGATAGACCGCGGGTGTGCAGGAACTACAAACTCCAACGGGTTTTTTTAAGTACCCTCTAGAAACATCAGAAGTCTCAACAGTCCCGATAAAATGAAAGAGTATTTTGGGACAGTAATAGGAGAAAAGCTGAGGAAAGCTCATTTATGCATTCGGGTTGCAATTCTTCCTTTGGCGTGGTGCTATTCTAAATAAGATCGTTGGCATCTCAACTAATAAACTTGGAATATTCTGCAGTGTGCTTATTAACGGCATTATTTTTCACCCGATTTTCTTCTTACTTTCTGTCTTTGCCCAGTTTGCGTAACCCAACCTAACCCTAACGTTTACCTAATCGGTGTGTTCACATTTAGCTCGCGTTCATGTCGGAACAACGAATGGAGTGTCGGCCATCAGTGCGGCTGCTGACAGACAAGCTCGTAGCAAGAGTGCACGCCGTCAGGGTGTCGTAATGTTATCGCCGTCATCACCGGATTCCTCGGAAGACTCATTCCTATTGCCGGGACATCGTCGGCCTGCTGGTCCATCCACAAAAGCACGACGAGATCGATCTGTGCCTCCACAGCTTGTCGACACTGATTATGACTATGCACCACAGGAACGTCTACGCAGAGAAAGAGGTTACGAGTCGTACCTTTACCCATCGTCACCCGGAGGAAACATGACTAGGTACATTTCGATCTATAATATATAGCTAAAAAGTTATGCATAAGTATGCTACATTGTGGGGGATCAAAAGATTTGAAAGGCTGGCTTTTGTCCATAGCTTTTGAGGCACACCTGGCCCAGGAGGTTTGTGAAGGTAACGGTCCCATGACCATGCAGTTGTGAGTAAGAAAAGGCGAAAGTAAGTAGCTGAATTACTATGAAAGAGAAAAAGTAAAAGAAACTTTTAAGAGTTTCCACTTTGACGTCCCTCCTTTTGGTTACTGCGGAATATATGGACGTGTTACCCGTGGTCCATAAATAGCGACGCAGGCTTTGTTACTCGCTTTGAGTTTCAAAATCGAATACCGAATTCGGTCTAAAGTTCATGAGTATCACTGATAGGAATGCTAGAAATAAGTGCAACATGAGCCACTCGAGCCACTGACTGTGCTGATTTCCCTTTCTCAAACGTTGCCCTGCCTTGTCCGTACGCATATCCCACCGCGTTCAGCTCGTCCAATTGGAGGCGGGACTACCATAATTTCACGACACATTGACTTGATTCCAGATTTTCTCTCAGCCTAAAAACGCCACATGTAGCCTGTTTGAGCCCCACAGCACATTTCTAATCTGAAGTATGCGAAGTATTAGCTCGCAGTACCTCGCGAAGTGTTGGTTCGCAG
>UZAF01019790.1:5844-19639 GCA_900617895.1 Haemonchus placei | reverse complement strand
GCGTCTGCTATAAACATCAAAGGTTTGAGACAAGAAGGTTCGAAGGTTTTCAGCCCATGTTACCTCCTTCTACCAAGTACCTCTTCGTTTTTTCTCGAAGACTCTCCCAAAACATCTATCCATTCCCGTAGAACCGAACTACGAGTCAATAATGACCACAACGGAAACTACGGAGGTTGCAGGAACTTTGCATTTGCCAGTTTTCTTATTCAGTCGTGAGGTTGAGCGCGGTTCCTGTAACGTCGCCACGCAAAATTACACTGTTTTGGTACGATTTCTCGAAATTTCCCATCGCCTCGATTGTTGGGTTAAAATCAGAACTTGCATGAGGGGCTCGTGTCGGTACTAGTTGATTTTGTATAAGTCATCTTCTATGGAGGTTGTTAAGGTGGTTTTCGGCTTTCTTTCGTTTCTGTGACGCTCCTTGACTGGCGTTTCTAGCCGTCGCCGAGTGTTTTTCACAACGTTCATTATATTTTTCCTTATTGATACTAAGCAAATTCTGAATTATACGTTTATTATCATTTGCCGGCATTGTTTCTCATTGAATGATTACCCCAAGGCGGTAACGTTAGATTTGAAACTTTATTTTCAGTTATGCCTGCTGAAGGGTCTTCTAGTGAAGACAATTTGGTGCAGTGCTATAACAAAGGTTGTGGGCAGAAGTTTGATCCACAGAACAACACCACAGGTTACGTATCTTTTCACATTTCAGCGAAGTCTTAGTTGTCATAGGAATGTGTCATCTATATTTTTTAGAGTCTTGTTTATATCACCCTGGTCCGCCCTACTTCCACGATGCTTATAAGATTTGGAATTGTTGTAATAAGAAAAGCACCGACTTTGGAACCTGGCTTAACTTTCCGGGATGTACTCGTGGTAAACACAACGGAGAAAAACCTGCTGATATTGTGAAAGTGGCCGCCGTGAAGGAGATCCGACCAGAAAAGGTGAGGCAATCAAGTGCGCCTTTCTTTAATTTGATTTTTTTCATTTTCTTTTTTTGTCAAAAGATATGTCAGACGGTAGGAGCGAGGTCTTGTTGCTGTTTTCTGATTTCATTATTTACCAAAACCTACGCTTACACGTTCTTAGTCATAGATTTACGAGCATATTAAGCATGTGGTGCTGTTGTACAAGTTGTTTTTTGCATCGGTAAAGTCACGTAGCTTTTAGTTACTAGTCGAACTACTTGTCATTACTCTTTTCTTAGTCATTACGTTCGTCGAAGTAACAAGAATGTGAAGGACAGGCGCTAAGTACCTAATTCCAACGTTGCCTAATGAGTCGTTAATCGAAGTGTGTAAAAACCTGCTAAAATGGGAAGTTTCGGAGGGTCTAGCCGAAACTCTTCTGCGTGAGAGCAAAGATTCAGAGGCGAATTAGTTTGTATGTACTTGAAACCGCTGTCTCCTTTGATTTAATCGGACCTCATCTTTGTTTTGCGCAATCACCATAATTTCGGATTCTAAGATGCATTTCCACTTCGGTGTCGTTGACGGTCCAAATGTTTTTGCTGAGGTTTAATCTGCATTTGATCTCGTAATTAATAACATTAAATGCCGTGTCTATAATCTGATTTTACTCTTTCTTGTCTACGTACCTGACTGATGTCATCTTTTAGGACCACTAACCCTACTTGAAATGAATGTTTTTATTCGATAGCTCTACAGGGGTCTCGAAATGAGGCAAAACTCTCTTTATGTGGCGGGTATAGTTTAGTATCATGCGGCGCACTATACACATATGGTGGGCTTGATTGACGTCGTATTGATACCCGCTAGATCTCATCGGAAGGGTCTGAATGAAAGTTGAATGCAGGGCGCAATCCCAAACCGATCATTTGATTGCCAACGCTCATAGACTTTATACTTTATGAAGGAAGTCAAATGAATGCTTGCTGATGAATACTGATTTAAAGAACAACTTGTCACTTGATCGGCTGCCTCTTCGCTGCCAGGGTTAGACTAGGCTTGCATCTATCTCATAAATTACACTAACAAAGTCGCAATAAACGATCGTGTGATCTTTTTCATTGTGTGACTGCACGTGTTGATGCAGATGTGTGCAGTTTTTCTTTGAATTCCTCCATCGCTATGCTTCTGGACAGTTTTTTTGAAGAACTTGTTGTTTGTTAGTCCTTAAATCATAACATCTTATTTATATTCATTAACAAGCAAATATTGAATAGAATTTTGCATTGACGTTGCACTTCGATATTGCACAGAAATGAAGTAACGTGGTATTGTGTGAATGGGAAATTGTAAAGTTGATTATTCGCTACCAGAAATACGTTGCATTGATTTCGTCTCCCGCATTCTCAAGACTTCAGATGCATAGCAGGGATTTTCTCAGATCTTTTCAGATTCTGAGAGTATCCCTACTTCCTTGAGCTAATGTCTTCTTCCTTGCTGACTCTTACACTGCTGATGTTCTTTTCTAAAATAACAACTTCCTCAACACCTGTTGTTCAAGGAAGAAGATGTCATCGTATGGAAGGGATTGAATAAACCAGCTGAACGGAAAGCTGAAGAAGAAAGGAAAGAAGTCGCGTTGAAGGTTTGGTTTTTTGTGTGTTTTTCGTATTAGTGGTGTATTTCAAACAATGTTTGATCCAGTCTTGAGGGTTTTTTGGTAGCTCTTTAACAACTACCCAACTTATTGCTACCTTGTTGTAGATAGACGTCACTCCTGGTGCTCAGGCGGCTTTGCAACGCTATCGTGAGCAACAGGGGAACTATCCAGCTAGTAATGAACTTCGGATCGGAGCTCCATGCAGAAATAATGCATGCGATAAGGTTCTCTTTTTAAAATGCCAAATTTCTTTCGTTTTCTCTACTTCTCTTCAAAGGAGAGGTTCGTCCAACGTGGTCCTAGCGTCTTCACTTTACTCTTTTTTTTTTAAGTTTTCTAAATTTCAGTCGTATTCGGGCCCTGAATCAGACGCTACGCCTTGTATCCACCATCCAGGTCAGGCTATCTTTCATGAAGGCATGAAGTACTGGTCTTGTTGTGAGAAGAAGACGTCGAATTTCAACGCGTTTTTGGCACAAGCCGGCTGCCAAAAAGGAAAACATCAGTGGAGCGCTGTAAGATTTGCATTCTGATTAACGATAATTTCATACCATGAACTTGAGTGCTCAACAAATACTGATTTAGAATGAAAAAGTTGAAAACATACGAGATGACTGGTTTTCCAGCAATGGAACTATCACCATTAATGTTTACTGCAAAGTAAGTATTGTTCGCCTTTACGATTTTGTTACTATAAGCGATTTACCCGTAATCAGGGTGCGGTTCCTGATGACGTCCGGGTGACCAGCGACGGCCAGATGTTACGTCTTCACATCGTTCATGGCTTTGGAAAGAAAGAAACGGACCTCCTCTACGATCTGTGGGGAGAAATAGTATGTAGCGAAAGTCGTGCAGTAGTGGGAGAAAGAAAGGTCAGGAAAAGGCAATTCTGCATGCTTCGCTTGAGTTGTCGACTTTTTCAATTTCGTCTAAAACTTTGGTTTTTAATTTCAGGTAGAAATTATCATGAAGCAGAAAGACGTGGCCGGTTGGCCTCGATTACGTTATGATCCTGCCTTAGACGGGAAAGACAATGCGGAGGAAATTGCGGCAGAATGATCCTAATTTGTGTAAATGTTTGTTAAGGTTAGCGGAGTTGCATATTTGTCTCACGTGTATACTTGTAAGGCTCAATTTCGTGGACGAGTTTCTAATCGTTTAGCTTATAGTATAGTCAATTGTAAGCTAGTTATATATCAAGTTAGTTAAGAAATAATTCGCCATTCTCGAATTACCTTGTCAGCTTGGGTCAGTGTTTATCGGCAGGTTGAAATCCTTGCGCCAACTAGCTGGGAACTCTTTCAGGGATTTGCGTGTTCAAATCGTGGATGCTTGTCGAAGGTAGTGCAGTTGACTGCTGTACAACCTTACGGTTTTGTGTTAATACGTTTCTTTATTTAATGGTGCCCGGATAACGACGATTACCTTTTCTCGGAGAAATTCTGGTGCAAGAATGATTGTAGGTATAGATCATCCTGATATTGATTGTGGAATTCTGTGCTCCAATTTTTTTCGTTTGGTAAATGTTTGATGATAATTTTATTGTTTCTTTCAAAGATTGTCTAGAATATTTTGTTTTTTTTTCTATCGGTGCGTCATGTTATAGCAACTGTACACCGCATCCTTTTGATATGAGGATGAATGCAATGATGCAATATGATCTTTCCATATATTTATTGATAGTAAAGTTTTAAAGTTTTCCCTGTCTTGTAACGGTCACCTCTTATTCAGTGGTGGTGCTCCATCCATACCATTCATACTACTGTATACATCGATATGTCTTATCAGTTGTAGCCTCAAGGTATCAGCCAAACCTGACGAATACTTGAACTCAACAATTGACTACAACAAGTTAGGTGACTCGAGATTATTTGAGGAAATTGCGACGCGAAATTCATGGCGATTTGACGACTCTGGTAACTAAAGTTGGGCCACAGGTTCAAAATAACGAAGCGTAATAGGATTAGCTAGTATTACCAATCTACACTACTTCACATCTGGGCCCCATGACAGGGGCTAAAGTCGTTCCTACCGCCACGAATTTCGCCGCGCGCATCCTGGGACACACGAATGTCCCGTCCCCCATTTTTGGCTCCATCCCTGCAAGCATAGAATGAGACAGCTTGCAAAAGTACTACTTGTTACGACTGGGAAGGCGCCGTTATGAATTTAGTTTTGAAGAGGACGGTAGAGTTAGACTCGGGGCTCGATATTTACTAAGAATATTACGTCTTTCACATTTATTGATCCCACTCTGGTATGTGAACTGCATTCAACTTTTATTCTGAATCGTAGTGGTGTTTGGACAAGTATATGGCCCTAACAATGGCTTGCGACGGCCAAACGACGTATAAGCCAGTGCTTTTATACTCCAAGACGAGCCTGATACCAATTTACCGAGGCCGAAGAAAGGGGAGATGATTAGTTCCTGCGAGTATCGAGCCTGGGTTTCACCTGCGGACCTTACGTTTGTGATAGCGCTTTGTTTGCAATCACAGGCTATTTTCTTTCCTCAATTTTGCTCCTCTATTCACCTTCAGACTACCGTGCATTGGGGATCACCTGTTGATCCCCAATGCACGGTAGTGCTAGGAGGTTCTGACCAGGACGGGCGACTGGTCCTGACAACAGCCATCCACTCTGATAACAGCCGATGGAACGCGTGATTGCCAGGCAATCCAGTGGGGGTGGGCGTGTTTTGCCCCGCCCACTCTCCCATCGATTGCTACCGGCGGTCGGGTCGGGGCGCCCTGTGCGACGTGTAACAANTGCACGGTAGTGCTAGGAGGTTCTGACCAGGACGGGCGACTGGTCCTGACAACAGCCATCCACTCTGATAACAGCCGATGGAACGCGCGATTGCCAGGCAATTCTGTGAGGGTGGGCGTGTTTTGCCCCGCCCACTCTCCCATCGATTGCTACCGGCGGTCGGGTCGGGGCGCCCTGTGCGACGTGTAACAAGCGACGTGTTCATTTCGAAATTTCTAGATTCCCTTGCCAACGGTTTTCTTAACGTTTGACTTCATATGTTCGTTTCATTGTCTCCTAGCGTTCTGTCAGACTCGGTTCATTCTGAGGTTAGCGCTGTTTCTGTTGGCATTCTACGGTTATTCAGGGGATCCGCTCTTTGCCACTTTCTGGTCCAGAAATCCGGTTGAACTCGTTGTTTCTTAGCTTTTTTAGAGAAGTATGTGAAGCTAATCTCATGCGGTAGTTTAAGCTATGGAATGCTTTTTAAGTCAACTGAGTTAGGAAGTTTCTAGAGCTCTTCAGAGAACATTCTAAGGTCAGAAAAAACGGAAATGATGCAGAACGATTGTTTAAGTTTCTGTACGTCTGAAAAGTTCGCATAACTTAAGGTTCCCCCAATCATCCTGTCTCTACATCCTCACCTCAGTTGAATTAAAGCAGGTGAAATCCGTAGGTGTTACAAAGTTTAAGAGAATGACCTTCATGCTCTAAACAGAAACCATGACTGCTCTCAAAGCATAAATTCTTTTGCTTTGGATGCATTTATAGCCCGTTCATCACTCCCACTCAAAATCACCGAAATATCCGAGCTCACTATCTGTCTGTCTGTTTTTGCCCTTATCGCCAACCATCCGTCAGTTATATCAGCTGCGGTAGAAACGATGGAGGAGTGGAACGGCGTTCGTAGTCACGTAGTAGAGATAAGGGATACATTTTTTGGGAGGCGAAAGAATTTTGCAGCTCATTTATTTTGTAGGTTTCATTTGAACTTTATTAGCTGTAGCCGTTTCAGAAGGATCGGACAAAAGAAGTAGTTCTCACTCAATGTCATTCGTGATCCTTTGGATAGCGCGGGTTTCATGATCGGGTTTACAAGTATGAACTATGTACACAGATAGCTATTGGCAGAACACTCAGTGGCAGGGCAGACGGTATGGGACATTGGCATGGCAAAAGCTTTTATAGAAACGCCATTATTAGGCTTCGTATCTTTGAAAATGTTTCCATATAGCCTTTTAGCGAATGTGATGTGGACGTATATTCAGTTCAGCCGTACAACGAAGAACAAAAAGAAGCTGACTCATCCAGATTAGCTCCGTTATCGTTATCATCTCTATTTCCTTCTGATATTTCGCTAAAATCGTTTTCCTAGGCGTCCTTTAGTCCCTCGTCCTCCTGTCTGAAACACAGGAAAGGGCGTCTGGGCAGTGCTTTCCCAAGGATTAGTGTTATTTTTAACAAGAAGTTCTTAGAATGTCATGACTAATACAGAATGATATGTAGTTAATGGATAACAAATGTGTGGTCGCCCTCCCTGTTAGTGCAGCTTCAATTTTATTAATATCGAGTACAACTTTAAAGCACTTTGTCTGATTACTTTCACGCTCTGTGGTGATTTCCCAGGCCAACCTTATGCCAGGACTTCGTTGGGTGGATCGACATCCACAAATTTTTCATGAAAATGTTGATTCGCGTTTAGTTTTGTCTACAACTTGTTGTATTCGGCAACTTATTGTTGATCTCAGGTCTTCAACCCTTGCCGCTGTTGAACGGGCGGGTTCTCTCTAACTCCCAAGGCATAGGTTCCTTCTGGTAAAGGTAGTATAATAATTTGTGGGGTTCATGATATTTAGTGATTGATGCTGCGGGAAAAGGCGGGAGAGTGGCTTATTTTTCATTCAATCTACGTATATGCTAGGATCTCAGAGCTCATTATGAAACATCACATCGAGCATAGACCGGTATAATATATGTATACGTCCTAATCGGATCATTGCGCTCTCGAGTCCCAATAGGTCGTAAAACACAATCAGGCACTGGTGAATACACTACGACTACCTTTACAGTGATTCGCGGTCTTTTAATTGGGTCGTAGATTGTTTAAGAATAGATTCCTTCACGTAATATTCGCTTCCCGGTTTCTTCTATTCACCCCTAATTTCCCATATATCCAAGATCATTGACTGAAACGGATGGATCCGTAAAAAATAATTTTTTTCTGGGGAAAGGGCATGTCCACGCTAGAAGGAAATGATAGGAACCAATCAAATGGTTCCACAAGCCGTTTTGCTGTTATCTGCTTCTCTCGTAAAAGAAGCGCCAGGATCGCGCCACGTTTTTCGAGGTGTGTCAGGACTCTTCAAGCTAATCAAGCTTCCCTTAAAGCTATTACTGCGAAGAAAGGCGATCGCAGCATTATTTCGACGCCGCTTTGCTGTTGCAAAATGAATATTCATTCATCATTCCTACTGGTAGCGTTTCGTATCGGAGTACAGTGTTTGCCCACCAGCTCGTATGTTGCTGTTCACTTTGTGTGGGTCTTCATTAAGAATGTAAATCGGGCTGTTTCAACAACGGCGCTGTGAAGTGCACTATTGGACGGATGAATCATGACTTTAGTAGAACTCTTCTTACTTAAAAAGTAGCGGCGGTTGTAGTGTAGTGGCAAGTGGTTCACTATCATACTATCACACACTACGCTAACACGCGTATGGTTGAGGACTTACTATCGGATTGATGTCCATCCTAGCTATGCAAACCTTCCCTTAGGTTGTCTGCCATCAGTCTTGTCTGGGAGGATAAAATCTGGTTTCTATTTCGGCTGGCCTCTGCAAATCATTGCATAGGCCACGCAAGCATACAAACCTACGTACAGACAAGAGGGGGGGGGGGTCTGCAAAAACGTTTTAGGTAATTCTTAACTAACCTAACTAACTCAGAGTGAGAAAATAAGATGTTGACTGGGATTGCACACTTTGCAACCAGCTGTAGATACTATCAGTAGATACTATCAGCCTCCCATGTGGTGAGCGCGTAAACGGGATGGCGTGATTTCCGAGATTAATACCTATTTAGGGCTGGTAGTACGACAAGTATTTCCTAGTTCTGCTGTGCCAAAAAACAAAGTGAGTCTCGATGGCGCGAAGTTTGACGTTTCCGCACTGTCTTTTTAATCGAGTTTGAAATAGAAAAGTTTGGATCAGGATATGGGTAGCTTCCTACGCTTCTCTCACATCTTCAGCTAGAACTGGCCATCTTTCGGGGTGCATCCGCGCTCTCAAACACCACAATGATTGTGCGTGGATGTCGAATGCGCATATGCCTGCTGAAACGGAACTACTCAATGCGAAAACGTTATCGTTGCGACCTATTGTTTTTCATAGTTTCTTTCTATGGGAATTGCAAAATATCTTAGGACGAGCATATCTTTTCTGAACAGATGGTTTTTTTTCGTCCATTCTTTTCAGCTATCACGTCTCCACGTAAAAGTGGTTGGTTTGTGGTCTCCCTTTGTCAGAGTTCTTGGAATGTCTTGTAAACTTTAAGATGTTATTGCCATAGAGACCGCATGTTGATATATTATTACAGCTTGAAATCTCGCTGCATTGTACAGTGGCAGACTTTGAGGCTGCTACTTAGTTTTGTTTGAATCCCATCGCCAGTGCTGTTCCTTTTTCTCGAGCCGTTCCATATGTTCGAATTTTCATACCGCGTCTTGTTGATAAACATATCTGTCGATCATTACAGGATGAATCGTTCCCGTTCACCAAGCGCTACAAATTTTTTCGACAATATTCAACGCACTTTCTCTGGTCTCAATGACAAATTGTGGGTTTCTCTGGTGGTGATGATCTTATTACTCACAGAGTTGAGAACCTATCATTTTTCAGGGAGAAAAGCGTTCAGGAACATTTGCGTAACGTTTACGCAACTGTGGCAGCTGGCGTTGGAGCAGCAGCTATCGGCGCAGCGGTCCATATCTTCACGAATGTCCTCAGGTTAGTGATTTCATTGAAATTCTGTTTTTTTTTTCCTTGGCTGGAAGAATAGCGTGCTCAATGCGCTGATTTCTTGCCTGATCCGTTCCGCTGAAGTATTGATTTTCTATGCGCGCGTTCAAAGCTGCAAGACTGTTTTGATAGAATACCTGATAAGATTTTCAACCCACAAATGGTGCTTTGCTAGCAGCCTGCGAATTATTTACAGACGCAAGTCGAAACAAATTTCATTATGTTATTTGTTATGTTAACAAAATATTTTCTTCCGAATTTCTTAATAGTAAATGCGATGGTTGAATGGCTGTGAGAGTAGTTGCAATGATTCACAGAAACTCTCTGTCAGACGAACTCTTAGATAAAGAGATTGTGCCTGGGAGTACTTACTAGTACTATTACCTTTCCTTTTGTGGTTGTTCTATGGGCTTGATGTGGATTTAATAAGAGATGGCAGACATCAACAAAATAAGTAGAATCATCGATAATTCTGAATTGGCTGTTGCCCAGGCGATAATTCGAGTTGCGGTGGTAGCGTGCAAAATATGGCTCAGCCAGAGCCGAGAGTCTCAGACAGGTAGCATTAGGGATGGTTAATAAATTGATCATTCGTCTAAGCGAAAAGAAACATTTCTGGAATTGCGGCTGCTCTGAAAGGGAATGTATGATAAATCTTGGCGGTACGAATTTGTGTTCTACTTTCATTCTTGCTAGTCTTAATAGGGTTAATGCTGCCTCCCACATTATGCTGGCAGGGATTACCTTAGTTTTTGACGAGGCATCTGCTTATACTATTCATGGGTTAAGTTGTCGGCATCTAGGTTGGGTAAAAAGCAAAGTTAGAGTGAGCTGTAAAGAGATCTGACACGTTGCCAGGAGTAATGAGGCTATTTTCCCTTTTATGCTCGAGCATTTATTGCTTTTGTATTCAGAGCGAATTTCCTCTTGTCACTGGCATCGATCGTTTTGATGTTCTCTCTGATTTCGACTCCACATACTCGAGCGAACGAAAAGAAGAGACTGGCATATTTCTTCCTGTTCTGTGGAATTTCTGGTAAGTTGCTTTTCCTTTTTTCTCCAAAGACATGAGTGCATGCAGGTGAATCACGAAGTTTTTCGAAAGCCCACGCTGTTCACCCTTTCTGTACTGTCATTGACGCCTTTTCATGTTCATTGCCTTCATCTTTTCTGTTGACTTTCATTGATTTCATGTTATGATTCTTGCATAAGCGTTGTGAATGTCGGTATCGCTCTGGCCTTGTGTTCTACGCTGGTCAGACTGTTTCACAAACGGCGAGAAAGTCCTCCATAGGTCGCCGAAAAACTTGAAAACAAGATGTTGCAGGGTTTTTGTTCTTGAGGGTGGTGTGTTGCAACTCTTTCGGAGCCATTTTCATTCTAAAAATTAATTGGCGTAAATTTGAGATGGCTTATTCTTTGTTGATCCATAAATCGACAACCTTGTGAGACTTTCGGAACGCGTACTGCGGCGAAATAACAACACTTAACAAAACATCAAGTCGAAACAGGCTCTATAATACTCTTATTCATTTCAGGTGTGAGCATGGGACCACTTTTGGAGCGCGTAATTGACATTGACCCGTCGTGTGTATTGACCGCTTTGTTGGCCACAACTACCGTGTTCGGATGCTTCTCACTTGTCGCTCTTCATGCTCCATCAACGAAGTACATACACATGGGAGGTGAGCGTTATCGATGATTCCGTAATTCTTTTGACGGTAATGGAATGTAGAGCTGTGTGTTCCACTATCTACCTTCTCAGAATCCTTATCGATCAGTTTTGATTGAACTTATTTTCCCAAAGCATATTCGATTGAATTGTATATTACAGGTACTCTGGCTTCCGCTGCATTGTGCCTGTTGTTCGCCTCGTTCTTCGCCTCGTACTACGTCCTAATCCTTGGAGGTTAGTTGAACAAAGAATACGAAATCCCCTTATTCTCCAGTAATTTTAAATAGGGGTTTATTGTTTACTTTCGACCGACTCTGATTCTGTAGAACGTAGAAAATTCTTTAAAATATTCGGATTTTGTCTATATTTCATTGCATTTGAAGGGCTCGCTTTGTCATGTGCTTTCGTGGTGTACGACACTCAGTTGATTGCGGAGAAATCTCGCCGTGGAGACGATGATTACATCTGGCACTCAGTGGAACTCTTCATCGACTTTGCCAACATTTTCAGGTTGGTATTAGATGATTTTTTTNTTTTTTTCTCACTGAAATGCTTTGGAATTAGCATTTGTCTGCTTGATTCTTATTGCCTTTTCAATTCACTCTGTAGTAACTTGAAATCGGCCTTGTCGGTCTAGTTGACGGTATCATTTCATTTGCGTCTAAAATATAGGGTAAAATTGATTGGTAATTCATCCGATCTGGTGGTGGCGCAGGCGGCACTGTGACTTTTGTTTGCACAATTCGGGGGACCGGTTTTGTCTCAGGATGACCATCTGGGATTTGGTGCATCGGGGTTTTATTTGATTCAGAGATTCGGGAGGATATCTTCAAGATGATATAGAGTTAGGAAAGTTGAAGCTTAGAGAAGTGAAACTGTTGTTATTGCGAGCAGTCAGAAAAAAAATGATCGGAAAAATTTAGTGAAGTATAGAATACTCATTTGATTGATTTTTGGATTACTATGACATTCTTTTTAATTGAGAGCAGTGTTCGAGTGAGGTTGTGGTGGAAAAACTACTCAGCAATTCTCAATCATTTTAACCGTGTCAATTTAGATACCTTGTTGTTCTTCTGGCTGACAAGAAGGAAAGGGATAACAGGAAGAGAAGAGATTAATGACGACACCAAATCTCTGTTCTAACCAATTCTATAAGCTTGCGCACTGTTCATGCTCGATACTGTAACTTCACATTGATGTGCTTTTTCATACTTACATGAACACTGATTTGGTTTTTTCTACTTGTAGTACTCATAATCTTTTTTTCATGTGCTATCAGTCTCTAAATCTATTCATCTGTGTGGTAGTTTGATTGCTATCCTCAAATAATCCTTTTTCTTCGTCAGGCAATCATTCCTTTTAATGTTCTTTTTTTTCTTTGTAAAGAGATAATGCAGATATTGTGTAGTGTGTAAGTATGCCAAATAAAGTATACTGTCCAAATTGTGTCCATGAAAATGCTGATCTTGCTTTCATACCTTGAGTCCTTTACGCGTGAGGATTAGATAATGACTATATGCAATATTCTATATGACCTCTCTGGGATATGTACTGCGGCTTGACAAATTATGGAAACATCCCTTAGGGGCAAAATCTGTTGAAATAATGAACTCTGAATCAATTTCACAGTGTAAAATGTGTTTTTCAGTGTGAGTAGAAACACAAGGCCTGGTTGGACGAGTTAGAGTAGATGGGCTTGAGAGTTGGACGAGTTATAAGGGAAAGGGTTGCCAAGTTATAGAAAATGTTACTCATCATAAAATAGGAAAGAAGCATGAAAGTAGAAGTGTTTTATTTCATCAAGGGTAGCGACACCTACGCACCGGCACTCTATTCTTTTATCAATCGCAGAATCTTTGGGAGCATTCATATAAATAAGCACCGTTCGCTTATGAAATGAGAGTATGTGTCTAAAGAGGGGAGCGCAGACAGCACGACAAAAATGCCGAGTCATCATGATCGCGTTTGACATCGACTTTGGTTTCGTACTTGCTTTGTTCAGTGGCATATGTAATGTATATGTAAATAGACAAAAATTTATCAGGATCTTTACAAGACAGATTTTGTTTTGGTATTTTCTCGAAAGTCTATCACAGATATGATACGTAGCGAATAATGTAGTTTGAATGGGATGAGATTTGAAATATAGAGTTCCAGATTTCACATTAGGAATAGCAGTAAGGCCGACGATAGTCCCGTTTTCTTTGGAAAGTTCGAGTGTTCAGTGGTTTTGTCAGGGTTTACTGAACCCGTTTGGATGTGATGTAAAATAAGAGACGAAAGCAGTGACGCGATATCAACATGCCCTCATTTTAGCACAAGCAATATAAAGGGGATGGACGAAGGGATAAAAGCACCAGAAAAACGCCGATGAGGGAGTACGAGAGGCTAGGAATGAGCATGAAGTGGTTCTCTCATAAGAGACTAAAGTGTATCTATGATGGTATTCTGCCACTGAAAGATCCCGGCAGCGCAATGGCATCATTCCGAGCTCTTTCTAAAATCTCTGTGAACTCGTGAATGTGTCTAGTTGGATTTCAATGTTTGTTTCTCGGCCTGGGCTGCGCATTCAGTGCGATTCTATGCATTCGCATTCGCTGATCGATATCTGCCCCGATGTCAGCGGGGCAGATATCGATCAGCGAATGCTGAGATTTGATTGTCGGATAGTCTTTTGATGCTGTTCAATCCCTGGTTTGTACCCTGGCCTCCAACTTCCATTCAGAATTGTAGTAGCGTTTTGAATGCGTATGTGACCTTTACAATGACTTGCGGTGTCCAGCCG
>UZAF01019788.1:0-21673 GCA_900617895.1 Haemonchus placei | reverse complement strand
CGTAAAGAAGTAAGTGAGGCATCATTATCATTATCATCACGAACAACGTGCGATAAAACATCGACATTACTTGATTCACGATTAATAGCAGCATTCGGACGAGCACTGGAGCGAGCCTCTCTTCTCCTCGTTCTTTCCTCGACAGTAAGCGATTCTCTGAGGAATACACCCTTGCCGGGGAAGCTGCGAAGAAGAGAGGCTTTACTAACAGCTATTCTCTGATATTTCGAAGAAGGCATAACAACTTTGATAAGCCGACTCTTCCCAGGATACCACTTTCCTAGCCTATAAACCGATACTGGCAGACAATCAATATTAAGATGCATCAGAATATTAACGACACTTTGAAAATCATATCTGACTCTTTCAAGACAACTACTAGTATGTAACTCAGGAACACCAGCGATGACTATTGAGCGTTTCCGCTCGATCTCCCCATAAGACAAAGGTTTACGGGCAGTAGAATTAGAAACAGGAAAACTAGAAGTCATTTTTTCCTCAAGTCCTCATACAAACGTATACGTTCTCTCAGGGCTTCATTTTCCTTCTCTAAATCTTCAAATGCTTCAAGACGCTCACGCAAAAACACATTCTCTTGGACAATTGCGCTAAGCTGGCTGGAGATCGACAACACGAATTTAGACTCATTGACCTGCTTGAGAACCTCAACCAATTCCGGCGACGCTACTGGGCCATCCGGGGAAATAACTCGAGCACGTTTGCCACTCTTAAGAATGTGTGTGACTGGAGTATCCATTATTAATCACAAGAGCGAGATCAAACAAAAATCCAATATTGGCTCGATTGATCGACTCACGCCAACAAGAAAACACCGAATTGCAAACACTTCACCTGTAGCTGTCGCAATTGACTCGGATAAAACTTTGCCCCCTTGCGACTAGGAGCAGCGCTAGAGGAGAGTAGTTGAAGGCAGCAGATAACGGAGGAAGTAGTATAATAAGAGAATAAACAGCAACACAGAACTTATGGCGGATAGCACAACGAACGCCGCCACGCGCAGGCCGCACACGCGCGTGAATGAAGCGTTTAAACTTCTGGAAAGCTTCTGAAACAAGCGTCTAAAAAAATCTATAAGATGGGCTCTGGAAAATCGTAATTACTTAGGAACAACCCAATATTGAAAGGCTCGGCCTGGTGCCTAACAGTGAATGCGTCTACTTTACTCGAAGATACAGTTCTAGTTGTTGCAACAATATTCAATAATAAAGAGCTGAGAACAAATGTGTTGAGCCTATCAACCACTTTGTTATGAGATTTTCCTGCTTAACAAACCTTCTGACGCATTTCCTTCAGCTCAGCCATGTTACCAGCCTCCTTTATACGTACGCCCATTAGCTGGTCCTCGAGCTTCCGAATGGCTATATAGTCGTCACCATCATCGGATGACGTTCCAACGAAAGGGGCTGTGATCTTCGCAAAACGGCTACTGAAAACAGATCAGGATGGAAAATCGAAGCCTTTTAGGCGTGAATAATTTCCTAGTTGAGATTTGTGAACCTAGATGGGACTCAGCGCTTGAAAACTTCCGAACGATCTATTCAATTATGCCTTCTTACAGATAGAATATTTTTATGATCAGGGTGGTTGCCGCACTTAGCGTTGTCCTGTCAGATTCAGTGCACGTCAAAAATGGTGTATGACCCATTTTACTTTGATTTCTTCGTTAGCGATAACAACTTGAAACTTTGTCCTGAAAGTACATCAACCAACCATGTCATTCTTTGCCATTACCACAAACTAAATCTGTTTCACTCCAATCTCTTCCTCTCTACATATTCTAAAACTCCTTCCTATAGCGGGCTAGCACTTCTCAAGGCTGCTCTCATAGAGGACGGTCCACAGCGGTCCTCGGGTTAGCTCTTCTGCGGAAGATTTACACCAACCAAAAAGCTAGATAACAGCACACCCCTGTCATGAATGCAGCACTATTCAAGGAGGCATTGCATTTTAATTTCATTTTCATCGTTATCTTATCAGAACCACCCTGATGGCCCACTACCGGCGTGACTGCTCCGACTACACTGTATGTGAGAAAAACCGAGTTTTTTTCTCAGATTTATTGTGCTCTGATGCAAAGTTCCGGTAATTTCCAAACATAAGAGAGTTTATATTGACCGGCTTGCCTCCTCGCGTTCGAAGCGTGGTTAGGTAGTAGTCGAGGAACTCGAGGGATGTCAGCCCTTTGCTTAAGTTCCGCTTGCTTCAGTTCCTCTATATGGTCGCCTGGGGTCGCGGTTGAATTCGTTATTCGCGCGTTGAAATGCACTTAGCAAGCTCCAGCCACTGCATCTGAATTTCTGCATTTGGAATAAGGACGATGACTCTTTCGGGGGAATATCCGCCTACCAAAACAGTCAACCCGTTGCCCTGCCACACGCTTTTCGTCTTTACCAAGAGATGTGGCTTGCATAGTCCGAAAGCTCTCATCGACACTTCTACTGCTCAACGGAATTTCGCGTTGGAGCCTTCAATATTGTCCCTAGTAATACTTATTTATGCGCGTATAAATATAAATTTTTAGCGGCACGTCTGTATGTCCACAAAGCTGAGAGTGGGCCCCCCCTTGTAGGAGCATGGCAAGCTACATGTAGGTATCCATTGCTAAGAATGGCTCTCTTTCCCTTGTATCCGAGGAAGCCCACAATACGGCAGCGTTGGGTAGCACCGCCCGGGAGAGGCTGCTAAAATTACAATTGCTAAAAACAGACTGCCTATAAGGGGAAGAACTAAGATGGCGATCTGTGCTATCGAGGCACAAACGCTTGCATCGGAAATGTATCGAAGATCCGATGGTGACAGGAAATCATATACGACGCCATCGGATTACATATCGTATTCAGAATGGAGCAGAAATGTTCCCTGAAATATGTGACAGAAGAGGCGTCGGCGACGTAGCTGTCCTCGTCAATACGCACTTGACGATTCTGTGATTGAAGAGATGTGGCTGTAAAGCAATGGTAAAGTAATTACAGGAAAATCATAGAAAAAAATTGCTGCGTAGTGGAAAACATTCATATCTCCAGACACCTGCCGACAAACTAGTTTACGGAAAATGGCCTTCCACAAACAGTAATCCTCGGAACAACTGACTTCGAAGAGGACTTGATTTCCGACGTTTTTGACGCTTCACTAAAAACCCGTGGCCTGTCTCATTCCGCAAGTAACAGAAGACGTCCCCTGTTTCTTTTTGTCCCATACAGCAGAATTCCATACTGAGTGTTGATAACTGCATGGCATCGGCCCAAATCTCAAGCGAAACTACAGTTTAACAGTGCCCGTTCCTCTTTTGCGAAAATTTGACCTTTCTCGAAATCGGATAGCAACCTTNAAGGTGAAAATGGAACCCGAGGGTGATCATGATAGGGCTGCATCATTTTGAAAGATAAGCGAAGTGATCCTTTCTAAAAAAAATTAAGGGGAGAATCGTCCGAGTTCTACAGATGGGATTTGCTGTTAGTCTACAAAGTAGGGTCCATAAAGGGCACACTTCCTATATTAAGCCTTTTCCTGAAGTGCCCTCAAGTAAGCGGAACTGGAGCTTTGGTGGAATTCATAGGTGACTGTATCATCATTTAAAAGTTTTGTTTTCGTACACTGTTATGATTCCGAATTTTTAAGTGTGCAATGATAACAATAATAACAATAATAATAATAATAATAACTACAACAATGCCATAAATAATAACAGCAACGACAAAAGCAACAATAACAATGACAGTAATGACAATGACAATAATAGTACCAACAATAATAACAGCAACAACTACAACAGCAACAATTGTAACAACAATAACAATAATAGTGATAAAACTAACAACAATAATAATAACAGTAATAATAATAACCACAATAACAACAATCAATCGATAATAGCAATCATAATAACAACAGCAACAATGACAACAACAATGACAATGATAAAAATAATAGCAACAACATTAATGATAATGAACTTCCGCAGATTTCAGTGTTGCATTTTCATGTTGACATAGTGTTTATTTTGTTCTGCTTCGACTCTAACTTTAGTTCTCTTATTTCAGAATGTGACGAACCATGCAGTCAATATTATTACACCGAAGTCCGGTCTGGCAAAGAGGACAGTAGTGAATTAACTAAGCGATGTAACCCCGCAGGAAAGTGAGTGTGATTGCGAAGTAATTAGATTTGTACGAAAATGGAAAAATTCGGATGTCACTCCACCACCAGTTGATAGCGGGCCCTGTGACTTTGCCAACGTAGCAGGGGGACGGAACATTTTCCCATCTGGAGATGCAAGCGGCGAATTGCGCAGCGACTCGGACGACTCTGGCGTTTATCATAGGGCGCGAGCCGGTTTGGAGGGGTGCCGGAACTTCTCCCCGAACTCTAACGGTCAGCGGCAGTCGCTCCACGGCGACTGTCGTATCCTTCCCTGGAAATTCAAATCTTTCCCTTATAGCGGGCGATCGAGTGCGGCGAGCGCGACACGCCGTACGGGGAGAAGATACCACACGCGGGTTTGGAGTAGTGCAGAATAGCACGATCAATCAATCGTGATAATACTACGATTGCAATTATTCATTGAAAATAGATGCTTATTCAGCTCATTTGCCCACTATTTTGCTGCTTTTACTTTTAAACTGACTCCTTCACCAGAGTATATCTCTGTTCATCACTATATTAGTAACTTCGTCAGGTCTCGTTCTCTTGAAACCCTTCTTCTTCTGCAAACAGACTTGTAGCGACTGTCACTACAAAGTATACTCCTGCAGGCGATTGATTGATTCGTTGTACAGATTTTCACTCGCGATCCACACCAGTTATCATAAGCCTGCAGCTCAAGACCCTTGTGTGATCTCATTATGGAGACAGAAATTGGACCCAGCTCACAAACATAGAAATTATATGAGCGATTGACTGATTCACTTAACATAATGGTATTGTTGCATTATATTGTTCCCTAGTGATAATTCACCACAAGGTCCTCATTTTTTCAAAACCTTGTGTATTGGTTTTTTTTGTCACTCTGTCGGTTTGTTGTATAGTGTGTATATGTGTGCGGAATTTCAGTAATGGCCATTATAATAGCATACCTAGTCAACAAAGGAAAAATTAAAATGCAGTCCTTAATCTAATCTTGGCGTACGAATTGCCAACAGCTGTGAGCATTGTAAAGTTTTGAGCACTACACCGCGACAACTTTATCACACTTCTGGTTCTGCTTGTAACATTGCCGGATTTTGGAGAAGGAATTCAGGGTCAATGTCAAGTCAACCCCTGATTCCGTTCTAGCTTTGGAAAGTGCGTAGAAAGAACTATTCGGAAAGCCGTCGTATACTCCAACACAGAGCTCTACGTTCTAGCGTAAAGTAATGCTTTTGCGCTGGCTGGCGCGTGTGCCCGGTGCCTTTTTCAAAACCGACGCAGCGACGTGACCCACTGCTTGCAGCGTGGGTCACACATGGCGGTTATAAACTCTAGAGTGTTTTGGACCAAAACACGGACAAGCAGAGACAAAAGGGCGTGCTGCACCATGAGCAGCACGCGTACGCATTGGTCTAATGATAGGTGATTCACCCAATACATTAAACGAAATGAACCAGATGTAGTCATCAGGCAGGTATCTGAAGCAAGAAGGCTACGTGTATGCTAGAGATATTCTTCCGCTTCACATTAATCACACCAGCGAAACTACCAACATCAGCATATTTCGTTAAGATACGCTAGAAATCTACCAATACGCCATTCGGCATGTAAAAACGATCCGTCCCCAACAAATATGCAGAAAAGAGGACAAAGTCAAAACGCAAATCTAACCATGTTGAGTCCAATGGTAGAGTAGATTCCGGAGCAATCAACTCGCAAGACCTATTAGTTGCGGGACAAAACTGGCTAGCTGCCAAGCAAAACTCGTTCGCTATTTGTTGAGGGTGTAAATTTGTGCACATAAAAAAAGATAAATACAAAACCTCAGCGTCGCAAAAGCGAAAACGAACAACTTCCTGAAACCACACAAGAGTCGTGACGCCGCATGCTGACGACAACTAGTGTGAATCTCGAGAGGAAAGTATGTACAGTGACTCTTCTGCATGATACGTTGCAGGGCAGTCGCGGGAAATCCGCTTGCAGAAACAGGGTAGTAAGAGAATGAGACCTGACGAATTTACTAGTACAGTGATGAACAGAGGGATACTTAGGTGAAAGATTCAGGTTAGTAGTAAAAGCAGCAAAATGGTAGGCTACTGCAATTAATGGGCATTCTTTTCCAATGAAAAATTTCGATCGAAGCATTAGATCAAGCTGTTCCGCTTTACTTCAAAACCGCACCTTATTATAAACGCCAGAGTTGGAAGCCAACAAAATCTACAGGCCCGTCCGTTTCATTTTGCCAATTTTTACAACGATTCGCTGGGGGACTTCTGCTGGTACGATACCACGCCCGTAACCACGCCCCAAATCCGAGAGGATCATTTTTGGGTTGCAAAGTGACGGCTTGATTAGAGTACAGTTTAAAGAGCTTGGAGCCATTGACTGCATTCATGAAAAACAAAAATGGGATCATTTGCCGTGTCATGTTACAACTTAGTAAGCAATCTCTGTAATTACGATAAGGGTTGGTATGGTATCAAAATTGCCAGCAAAACTGAACTTGCTGAAAGGTTATCTTGTAAATAGTCCGAGTGATCAAATTGACTGAGATGGAACAACGACCGACTTCAGTCAACTGGAGAGCTCTTGCACCTTTTCCAATTGTTGGGACATGATCAGGTTTGTTTCTCACCGGAGCGCCTCGAACTGCCTGAACTTTTTCAGCGATGAAGTGGGCTTGATAGTGGATTTGGTATTCTTGTCGTCGTTTTTACGTCACAATAGTTTGCGTCGTTTTGAAATCAAGGGCGTTTTGGACCTCGACATTGATAGAGTGATTTTCGGTTTCCGCCACTGATGCAGGAGTTTCAAAAGTCTTGTAGAACATCGACAAGTCCTACTTCCGCTTCGCTTTAGTATCCTTACCACACATAAAGCTGTGTACGGAAATTCGATATAACCTGAAGAAATGCTTGAAGAAGGCGGGCCAAGTTTAGAGTGGGTTGAGCATATAGTAAGTGCAACAGAGCACATGTGAGCCCAGCGGAGCTCCGCCCCCAAAGGGCGGGGCATGCGCCGGACTTGGGCGGGGTCATGAGCAAGTTCTTCTCATTCGATCTCATGAGAGCCCAGAGGCCGTGAAAAAATGTGTAAGGGTGAGGGATGGGTCAACAATCGAAATAAAGGAAACTTACCGGCGATGGCCGGAGCGTTCTCGAAGTGGGTGGTACTTCCCACAGAGATTATAACTCGGTTCAACGAAGGGGTCGTGGCTAGGAAAAAATAAAAAGTGAGCCTAATAAAAGGCCTTATGCTGCTGGGCATGCGTAAGCGTAGCGAAGCCCCGCCTACGATGGTCGGGGCATGCGTTGAGGTAAAACCTACTTTTCAAAAATGAATGTAACTTCGTCCGGAAAGGTTTTAGAATGCGTGAAAAAAGTGGTTAGAGGTAATGGAACAAATGTGGTCAAATCCTCGAAGTGGGCGAGGCTGGCACCAAAAAGATCGGGGCTAAGATAAAATTTCATAACTCAGTTCAGAAACGTTTTAGAATGCGGGAAAGTGGTTAGAGGTATTGGAACAAATGTGGTTAGGTCCTCGAAGTGAGAGGAGCGGCACTTTGAAGCGGGGCTAGGATCAGAAATTCACCTCTTCGAAAACCCTCTAGAATGGGGGGGGGGGGGGAAATGGGTAGGAGCAGTTAAAAGACGGTTGGTCAAGTTTTCATAGTGGAAAGGGTCTGCACTGAGGTGAACGGGCTATGATGAGCTACCGATAATTCTGCTCAAATGAAATATATCGAGCGTGATGCTCTCAGCAGTTCAGCGTTCAAATTTAGAACAAACTATCTTATTCGTAATCCAACAATTCGCTGAATGGCTGCATCGTAGACAAGCGGTCGTCGACATATAATGCACGCGTTAGCGTGCATAACTCAACTGGTATTAATAAGTCGTACAATAAGAGCACAGCGCCAACTAATTTATATTGAAAGTACCAAAGATAACTTTTAAAAAGGTCGAGCTTTAGCTGTCAGCTGCTGCTTTTCTCATGGTAACAAAGTTGATACCATGACAGAGCTAGGCAAATGCATCCCATTTTCGTTTTTCATTGAATGCGTCAACGGCTCCAACATCTTTCATTGTACTCTAATCAAACCGTCACTTCGCAACCCAAAACTGCGTTTAGGATTTGGGATGGGGCCACGGCCGTGGTATCGCACCAACAGAGATCCCACGGCGAATCCCTGCAAAACGGGTAAACTGCCACGGAAGGGCCTGTAGATTTTGCTGGCTTCCCAGAGTCGTCCAAATCACGACGAATTTCGCTGCGCAATTTGCTGCGTACATCTCCAAACGAGCGAGTTCACACATACTTACGAGTCCGCAGTCCGCAATTGCATAAGAACGGCGCATCTAGGCTACACTGGTATGAGTGCATTGGTGCGTCCGGTGATGCACGTGGCAAATCGCACGGCGAAATTCGCGGCGAGTCGGGCTAATCTGGCATCTATCGTACAGACATGAAGCATAAGCACAAAACAGCGGCAAAGCCAAAAGTTAAAGCTGCTCATAAGCACGTCGATTTGAACAATCAATCACCTCCAGACTCGCCAATGTTCCGTCCCCCAGGATAACGGCTCAATCGCTGTGAGAGTCAGACGGAGCAATCTCTGCATGTTGTGCATACCAGAGGATAGCGGGAGCGGCTGCTTGATGTCCCCATTATCCTCCACTGCACTCTCTCGTCGGAAGTGGGCGTGTGAACGGGTATATGGGTAGACGGTGGATCAGAATAAAGACATACTTCAAAAGGACAAAGGGAAAGAGAAGGGGTGTAAAATGTGTGCGTTGTAACTCGGTAACGGTTATTATTGGTTGGTCAGTTTGCTCCTCGCTGTCAAGCCGGTTTTTGCGAAATATGTTTTCTATTGGAGAAACTTTTGAACATTTTTTTGTTACCAGTTCAAGTTAGCGACTTGTTCCGTTCCATTTGCGATTACCTATCCGCACACCCAAATGGAATAAAAGAGCGTTGGAAAATAGACACGCGAGAAAACTCAACATCGATGGAACACCCCAAAAAATGCGTAGAGGTCTTAGGTTTTAGAGGTAGGGGTTTTTGGTCTTGAATTTATTGTTCTGTTCACGCTTGTAGAGAAACAGCACGCATAAGGTTCGCATTTTGTGAGCAACATATCTGCGTCACTCATTTCTTGGATTGTTCCATGATTATTGAGTGTTAAAGGCATATCTGTTTCAAGTGATGTGAATTTGCTACCAACCTTCATTCCGATTTTTTCAAAGCGTGCTCTTTTACCAATAAAAGCTTTGATAACATTTTCTGACATACATTTAGGATAATCAAAACATTTTCAATATTTGTTCCTAGGCTTGGCTTTCGTTGGCGCTCGTTGTTCTTTTAGAAGGCAGGCAGGACTTCCCTCCTTTTCACAGAGTTGTATTAATCGGCAAACCGGCCGCTCCTTCTTTGAGCAAATGATAATTCTTGGAGTACGAAATTTGAAGAGGCCTGACAGTGCATGCAAGCGTATTCAGTATGTGTCGATGCTTATGCCTATGATTAGAAGTCTTGATCTGTTGCCGTTCATCTTTGAAATAATGACCCATTGAAAGTTCGACTGAAAGGCGAACAAAGCCTTGAGTGGTATTCACAAATGTTGACTAGTAGCAATAACACCATCAACAAATGTTCTTACCTTTGAAGGTCCCTTTTTTTACGGATATATCATCAGTTGAGAATCCAAGATTGTTGGCGGTCGGATAAGTTTTGTCGCAAATGATATCGAAACTAGGAAAAGTCGTGATTCTTTCTTGAGTCACAATCTTGCAGTGTAATGGTCGTAATTTAAAAGCACGAAATGAACTCAACTTCTACCTGCTTACGATGTAGTGCCCTTAATCGCTCCCTACCAAAGCAATTACGCGTCACACGGACTGAAACATCAAAGAGTCATAGCTAGATAGTAAATAACGAAGACTTCAGGACGTAACTGATAAGTGGCTTTTGATCTCTACGGCCCCTTATCAGCTCTTACCAGTTTCTTTTACAGAAATAGGAACCCCAGCCTTCTACGGCCCCAAGTCCACGAGAACAGTTGTTATAAATTTTCGCTCGAGCATTTATTCCTCGCGAACGTCCCCCTCCCTTGCGAGGAGTCTGGTCCTGCCATCCACCATAGGTGTTCCCATCCTGCCACCTGTACCCCTATCGAATTTGAACTCGCTAGGTCCACAAGAACAGGAGTAATGAATTTCTGGTCAACTATTTATTTTGGGCAAACCCTGCCCATACGGACGGACTGTGGTCCTGCACATACTATAAGTGTTCCTATCCTGCCTTCTGTACTCATACCGAATTTGAACGCTTTAGGTTCACGGTTACAGGATTTATGGATTTCCGGTCAAACACACATGCAAACACACAAACAAAGCAACAGAACACTTAGCGTATTACATTAAAAAGAATGAGTCTCCTTCATTTCCGAGGTTGACTATGAGACCTACACAGGAAAAACCACCTTGAAACAGGTACGCGTAAAATCTCTATTGACGAAACAATCCAAAAAATTAGTGAAGAAGACACGTTGTTCATAAAATGCGAACCTTATACATGCTGACTCTCTATAATCGTGGACAAAACACTCAATCGATTCGGGAAAAAAATCAAATTTCCTCTTCATATTTTTTGGGTTGCTTCACGATGCTGAGTTTTCTCGCCTGTTTATGTTCCGAGACGATTTCACTCGAGTATGTATGTGTTTAAGTATCGAAAATGAAAAAGCACCATAGAGCTGAACGGATTTTTTTCTAAATAAGTGCGGTGATTAGTGACCGCAAATGATAGCCGAAACAAGGCGCTCAGTTGAATTATGTAGTAACAAAAAAATTGTTTAAGAGCATCTATCCGAAGGAAAGCACCTTTTGCAAAAACTGGCATGATGGCTAGGAATACACCCTTATTGTTCGCGTGAATTGGGAAGGCACAGCCACTACGCTACGGCTACCCTTTACGTCGTTCCGGACAACTATGCATTTAAATTGGCACTACCTCTCCAGCCTTTAAGCAAGCAAAATTTGAGTGCTCACAACATTTTTAGTAGACCCAGTCAGTAGTTTTAAGTTCTAAACATAAAAAAAGAAATCCGATCATTATCGATAAACCTAGATCTCTATTCAAAGTTCCAAGGTAAATAATTTGAAACCTTTCCCTGGTGAATGAACCAGATCTCTTGAAGATCTCTAGCCGAATCAACCCAAACCCGACAACCGTTACTTTTGCTGGGCATGCTACTGTATCACTAATAGTAGCAGGTATTGAGGGATGGCGACTACTTCCGCTGCGCTCTATCTTTTCGAAGGTGATATACTTATCATAGAAGACCCAGAGACGCCGAGGCACTCAACAAACGGTCGACAACGGCTCTGTAACTGCACATCTAACAAGGGAAGGATACTTGGTCGCAGTGGCCATTCAAGATGAGATGTATACCCCTAGGTGGTTTTGAAAGCTGATTTCAAATTTGTGTGCCATGCAAAACGATTCTGGAGACAAAGTTACGGGACCGATGCCTCCCCTGTGTTGTAGCACTCGGATCACCGAGTCGAGCAAACACAGTACTGTGCAATGGTGGCCTAACGGCTTGTGTGGTGGGATGGTAAGCATGACATGAAGGTTCGACTCCCTAGTGCATTCGCTCGTTTTGCTTTCAAACGGAATGCGTCAGAAACGCTCGCAAAACGTTTTTGGGCTCAATGTTGGGTATCTACAGGGCTCCCTCGCAATTTAGGACTCCGGAGAATGGTGATCCAATAAATTTTTTACCGTCGTCGGCCGAATATACGTAGGTTGCCTTTTATATTTCGGGTTTAGAGAACAAAAATAAATATAAAACATTGAAAATCGCTTTACTGCCTTTGAAAGTTCTCCACATCAGGATCTATACACTTTTGCATGCGTTTGAACCAATTGTCGAAGCACTTCTGCCACTCTGATGTAGGTAACGCTTAAAACATGCATTCTGAGCGCATCAATCGCTTCACCAGGTGTCGAAAAAAGTTGACTTCTCATTTTTTTTGTACGACCGGGATAAAAAGAAGTCACCCGGGGACTATATGGCTGATGACTTTTCAAGTTGTTGTTTTCAGTGCTCCAAAATGCAGTTTTTTAGCCGATGTGTGGGAGCTCGCATTGTCGTGGTGAAGAGTGATCCGTCTTCGGCAGTTGGTTTTCCTGATTTTTTGGAAGGCATCTGGCAAACTGATGGTTGTATACCACTCAGAATTGACTGTTCTGTTTGTTCTAGTGGTATGTTTGCAACATGTCCAGTTTTTCCAGAAAAAACAGGCGACCATTTGCTTGGAAATGATTCGTGCGCGGACAGCTTTCTTTGGATTTGGCTCATCTTGAAATCCCCATACGGTCGACTGCCGTGCTCATACGCATAAACTCATGATCCATCACCTGTCATAGACGTGTTTCGGAGCACCGCGATCGTATTCTTTGAGCATTTCTTTCGACCAGTCGACACGAGTCCTTTTTTTGGGGGGATTGACAAATTTTTCAAAACCGAACTTTTTTACAGTCAACAGTTGATGCAATATTGAATGTATGTTGGTCCCTTTAAAGCCTGAGGTTGTCCCAATCTCACGTAGGTCACATGACAGTCTTGCAATATTAGTTTGCGCATAGCATCGGAATAATAACTGATTTTGAAGACCTCCACGAAATTCGCGTTGGAGTGAACTACGACCTCGATTGAATTCACCATACCATCGATAAGCAGTGGTCCTTGATGAAGCTTCATCGAAAAAGGGAGAGGGGGAGGTTAAGGAGGAAGGAGGTTCGACCTAAGTGGGGGGTGGGGGCGCCGAGGGTCTTAGTAAATTTTTTAAGTTAGTGTAAACAACACAAGGAGCGCTCATATGTCAAAACGTTCTGAGTAAGTATGACCTCAAGAGTCAAACTTTACGATAGAGCTGTCAGTTGCCAGACTGCAACAATAGTGTTGCTCAATCCCGAAATATAAAAGGCAACCCTCGTACAAGCCTCTCTACCCCTTCTACCCCTGACAGTCAAGATGGTGCTTCGGAACCTTCAGCAGCTCCCTGCATTTACGTTAGACGGCGGTCGAATGACTCATCCGACCAGTTCCTCTTCAGGAAGGATACACTCCACGCATTCTAGGAAGACTGTCCGCGCTTCCGAAGCACTGATACAAATTAACTGNCCCTCGTACAAGCCTCTCTACCCCTTCTACCCCTGACAGTCAAGATGGTGCTTCGGAACCTTCAGCAGCTCCCTGCATTTACGTTAGACGGCGGTCGAATGACTCATCCGACCAGTTCCTCTTCAGGAAGGATACACTCCACGCATTCTAGGAAGACTGTCCGCGCTTCCGAAGCACTGATACAAATTAACTGGCATTGTATGCGATGGGACATGATACAAAGGCTGTCCTCAAAACCCTGAGTCCACCTACTATTTGCTTCGAAGTTCTCCCCTATGGACCTTCATTTTTGATTTGAAGCGGTATCCAGTGGAAATGACTCGTGCAATGGGACTCCTATATTAATTTTATGACAGCTTATCCTTCCAAATTATCTGCTAATCTCCATAAGTACGCACATCAACCCGCTTGTTTTGCGCCTGATAGTTGCGACCACATAAGACATCGTAAGCTGTCAATAATGGACTAATTCGGAAGCTCATGCCCTTCTAATTTCCGTGTAAGGCTCACTGTCATGATGATTCAAAACGTGTTCCTCATGTTCGAGGAGGTGCGGCCTTTTGACACTCCAACTACAAAGGGCAATAGATTCTTCTACCAGCGCATAAAATTGGAGCTCATGGGCCAGATCACAATCTTGAAGGCTACGTTTCCCTCGGAACGTCTATATCCCTACGAACGTCGGAGGTTTCATTCGCGACGTTACGGGTCCATCGTCGCTGTTCTAATCAGGCGACCGCAGAGAATCACTGTGATCGCCTTTCACGGACTCGACTTCCACGCAAAGGATTACGGGCTTGATTTCATAGCATCGATAAGTAAGGTTCGAGAGCTCTTAATTCCTAGATGGTGCCCACGTTATGCTGCAAGAACGGAATTCCTCCATAAAGTTCGATGACACCTTACTCGTTCAGAAGATTCGCTGGTAACGTGTTGAGTAGAGTCTGAACCGATGAATCATTTGGAACCTTTCTCATTGATGCCTCTTAAACCCATTTTAAGCGAATATTTAGAAGTCCTCTTTCCTTCGAATGAAGCTCCATCCTTATTCGGCCAGTGAGGGGCAAAAAAAACCTTCCTTATAATACCTTTCCAGTGTTCCTAAATTGTGAGGGAGCCCTGTAGATGCCCAACATTGAGCTTAAAAACGTTCTGCAAGGGTTTGGGACGCATTTCATGGAAAAGCAAAATGAGCGCATGCATCAAGGAATCAAACCTTGATGTCATGCCCACCAGTCCACCGTCCTATCGCTGCGCCACCGTTACACAGATACGGCTTTGTTCGGCGCGGTGATCCGTTCGGTACAGTGCTATAACACAAGGGAGGCATCGGTCCCGTAACTTTGTTCCCAAAATCGTTTCGCAGATTTGGAACACAGATTTGAAATCAGCTTTCGAAACCACCTACGGGGGTATACATCTCATCTTAAACGGCCACTGCGACCAAGCATCCTTCCCTGTATGGGGCTACACTGACATTTACGATGCATCGACTATAACCTTGAGCATGGGCACCGTGATAGTGAGTGAGGCAAATCCAGTAATTGTGAAATGCTACCGTGATAAGGTGTGAATGAGCTAGCACGCTACCGCTTACACTTTGACAGGGAGGGAATGAATCAGTAGTCAATTGAATGTTCAATTCATCCCACAAGTTTTTGTATAAGGTAATATCTCACTTACCCCGATGCTCCTTCCTGAGGCTCAGTTTAAAAAAACTATAATCCCCTCGCTAAAAACGTTTTCAATCACCTTTACAGGCCCGCAGAGTCGGCTACCCCTCCCTCTCTGCACACACGCGCATTCTCGCCAAATTTTGGTTCCCTCAACCTGAACATTTCTACCCTACTCATTACTGATATATTATATTATATACCAATAAGATGTATTAACGATGCAATAACTGACTGAATAACACTTACCTATTAAGCTGTTCCATCTTGCTGAGTGAATTAACTTGAGTACCCGTTAGATGAATATGACAAGCTGAAGAAAACAACAGTTCAACCACTCGGTCGCAAGGACGGGACAGTGGAGGAGGGGCAATCCAAATGACAAGAAGGATTGAATAGTCCCATGAATGTATTACACAGTAACCCGAATACTCACTGGGGCGCGTTGCTCGCACTAGAGCGAGGACGGTAAAACCCTTTAGGCCCCTTTCTTCTCAGAGTTTAGAATTTGAATAAATGGTCACTGGGTCTTTCTTACATTTTCAATAATAGAGCAGGCCTTGCTTTTTATGCAAGAGTTTGTGAAAAAATCGTCGCCGCCCTAGTAAAAAAGTATGTGCCGTCAAGCCAGCCATTGATCCGGTTAATTGATATGAATAATAAATTCGATAATTGAGTAATAAATTCTCCAGTAAACTTCGATGTAATATAGAAAAATGACCAAAACGGGGTTTTTACCAAATACTGCTGTATGCTACTAATTCCGCGTCGCACTTACATCTGAAGGAGGGTGAAGCTCACAGCACAAACTTGGTATATGGAAAAGGGCATATGGAAGTGTAAGCTGGTATGTAGAATACATGTGGGTGGTTCATTTAATGTGATCAATAGGGAAGGCAAAACCATTGACTTTTCGGAAATAATCTGGTTTCGTTGTTCAAAGATTCTTAAATCAATAGCATGTCAAAAGGCAGAAGAAAAAGTGTTTTATCACAGCTAAACCAAGCTGAAATGGCACAAGTAATAGGTTGACAGTAATATCTTACGACAGCTTCTCTGACTGAATAAGCATGCGGCACCTTGTTAGACAGTCAATACTGACTACTGTGTTTTGTGTCAGCACGCTATTGCTGCATTTTCATTTCAAAATGCTCAGCCGCATACAACTTCGAATTATGCATCTGTCTCAAACATCTTCTACTAATGGCGCGAAAATGAAAGTTCAAGTTTGGGGGAAAAGGTAATTTTGCGCAGTTTTCGACTTTTACCCTCTTTCTCGGTATTTATCCGATGCCAAACTGTTTCATTTCGGAGTAGAGCAGGAGATAAAGTTGTACACAGATTGCCTGCTTTTTTGCATTATGGGCTTGACAAGCTCCGTGCAAAACAGAACCTGACTTTTGCTTCTAGCAAGGAAGAATTCCGATAGAGGTAACATAAAGAGGTTCATCGTCCGCGCTCTAATGCAAATTTACAGTACATACAGTAGCGCTCAAAAAAATTCAGCTTACATTAACTTGCCGTAACTTTTTCCCAATTGAGCAAATCGCTTGAAATTTTGAAATGTTTAACTGAAGCTTATTTCACACTATCCAACACTATTTGACTGCAGAGCAGCAATGTCCACATAATTAAGGGGAAGGTGTTTTGCTGATAGCAAGTTTGTGATGTCTGCAGTTAATCGCACCTTAGTTGCGTTTTTCTCCTCTACAGTGTTCCGCATTAGCGCTCGTACACTTTGGGCATGGCAAAAAGGGGAGAAATCCTAGAAGCACCAACATCTCTATTTTCCGTTGATTTCGAGTTCTATTTGGGATATTTGGAACATGATCAAAATGCAGATCGATAGTGGTGAATATCCACACTACACCAATGCTACACATATTGAAATTTCGCTTGATTACATCCAGTAGGAAAGGAGTTATGACTGAAAAGTACGAGTGAAGAAGCATTTAGCCGAATACTTTTGAGCGCTACCCTATGTATGGCGGACTGACTGTGTGGTAAGTGTTTTAATATTTCTTCTTTGAAACACATCTGTTTGTCATAATATTTATTTCCACCATTTACTTTATTGTCATGCACATTATTACGAAGTCTTTCCGTAAGGTAAAAGTGAATAGGGGATAGTATAAGTCACTGCACCTTCATATTTTAATCACGTATAGAAAGTTAATAGAATTTACGTGCAGCATGATTAAAACACATGTAACTGTGAGCGAACTGAAAAGAATGTGGCATAATCCCATATTGGTCATGAAACTATGTTCTTCCAGCAAGCAAACAGCATATTAATAGCACATACCTGCGATAGAATCAAGATAGTATCTGAATACAGGACTCAATCGAATGCAAAAGGCAGTACAGTGAATAGTAGCTGGATACAGTAGATAGCGGTATATAAAAGGTAGTTCAGAAAATGTGAGAACCGAATACAGGAGATAGCCGAATAGAATACAGATGGTAGTTCAATAGAGGTAGTAGCCGAATACAGCAGTTTGTCGAACAGAAATTCTAGCCCCATGAATACTGTTGACAAATGCAAAAGGTAGCTAGTGAATATAACAGTTGAATACAAAATAAAGTAGCCAAAATAATCGAGACTGTCGAATGCAATAGATCGTCCATCGAATATAGTTAGCTTAATAATAACGCAGTGTGATAAGAAGTAAGAAACAATAACACCTTGTAGTAATCCTAATTCTAGCAATGCTATACTATAATCGGGACACTTAGAATAAAGTTAACATCATATAAGTTGTGCAGAAAGATGAAATGAAAATCATACTTAAAGTTTTGAAACACTTACCACACGACAAAGTGCATGTCAATAAAGTAAATAAGAAACGATAAAACACTCACCACACTATCAGTCCGTCATACATATGTACTGCAAATTACTTTGAAGTGGTAATATCAGGGTCCAAAACGACCATGATACTTCCACTCCAGCCACCTCTTGGCATGGAGGTCGTCGTGGATGTCACCGTAGCCGTCAGGCTATCCGCCGACCCTTCATCAATGCTACTCGAGCCCGCTCGTTATGTCTTCTCCCCCTCCCCCACTCCCTTTGTCTTACTCTCTATTGCATTTAGTATGTGTAATTAACATGTACATAGATACACCTTTATACAGAAGCATCCATTATGTCCGTTACACACTTACGCATAAGAGTCATGAACCTATAACTTGTTATGGAGGTTCCAGAGAGATGATTTTTTTCCGGGGAGGCAAATCTAGAATCCCATAAGCCATGGCAACTAATAATTAGCAACTAACAACTGATTCTCCTACTTTTTTCTAACTTTGTATAACCTTTTTCACATCTTTTGTTCACTGTTCTACGAAATAATATCCTCATGCCATCATAATTTTCCTACTACATATGGGAAACAATATGGCAACGTATACGGTGCGTATACAATCTACAAAGTATACGGTCGCGTATGCAATCCGTAAAGTATACGGTAGCGTATGCAATCTGTGGAGTATACGGTTACGTATACGATTTGTTTAGAGGTCAAAATTACAACAAAAGCGCTTCTTTACTTATTGTAATGTGGCAAGACCCGCATTATCACCTAAAAATTAGTAAATTACAGCTCAGGCGACGAGTTCTCTTTTATTCAGAATGGCTTACAGCATACAATCTGACCCCAATAAATGTACCCTCATTGTAGTACAGTGTGAATTGCTTTCCTTCTAAATTAAGGTTAACGTGTCACACGTAGTAAGTGGCACTTAATGAACCTCGTGAATCCCGAAAATCGGGGAGCTTTTTCAGGACAGTTTCAAGCGGAACGCCTTGCTACCGAAGCTACGGATAACCCCATTCAAGACTTCAAATTAATCTAGAAATGGACCATATAATTGATACTTCACACTGTTACAAAAAGGACCCAGTCGCTGTAGAGAGGTCTCTTTTTATTAATACCAACCCCTGCATTAGTGCAACCTAGAGTATGTAGCCTACGCTAGCCTCACCTTCAAGAAGTTACATATATATGTATATTTATTTATCTATTTATTTATATGCGCAGGAAGGCGCGCTCTAAAGAAAGGTTTGGATACTTTGGGGCGGGGGGTTGCTGGTGATGACATAACATGAACGCAAACTACATTAATAAGAAAAAAATCAGCAAATAATAAAAAAAACAAAACGAAGCAGGCGAAAAGGTAAGAGACAGCACCAAACTAGCCGAATGTATGAGGAGATTTTTGAGACCAGAGAGGGTTGAACAGGGTCTAGGAAGGGGAAAGAGAAGGAGGAGGGGACCTACCAGTCAAGCAGTTGATTGCCAAAAGCCCGATAATGAGTATATTTATCAGGGATGAGGAATCAGTCCAGGAGGAGAAGTAAAGTGCGAGCCCTTCATGAGTGCAAATACAACGACCACTTGTGACACGGACCCGCACCAGTCGGCAATGGTGCCCAATCGACACACAAGGGGTCATAGGGGCCAGCCGGAACTCCGAGCCACGGGTATACCGACAGTCCCTCGCGGAACCGGAAGGCTGGGTGAGTGCCACAAACTAGCCGCTGGAATGCTCCCAGTCTGGACTTGACATTCTACCCTCCTCCTTGGAATGCTAATAGGATATAATATGAACAACGCGTCAATTAATGTTAAGCTAATCTAGCTAGCTGTGTATGACTTGGGTCGAGCTAAGGCAACAGTGCCTTAAAACCAAGCCACTTGACTGGCAAGTTCGGCGGGGTACAATAGGAAACATGATAGACGAGTAACTACCGTTTTAGGAGACATCATCATGCCGAAGAAGTTCAGTATGTTAATTTTTTGATGGAAGTTTCGAACTGATTTCAGCCTTTGTGTACCTTAAGCCACGAAGGCAGCAACTCCAACCATTTGGCTGTACGGACCATAAAAGAATTCGCTCCCAGCTCTCTGCGCCTTTTGCCCATTTTGAGATGATGGATTTCAAGATGAACTGTTCGCCCAGAAGTTGGTCGAGACGTTCAGTATCTCGATGGTTTGTTAAGAAGCTCGCCCTTGAAAACTTTAAACGCTAGAATCAGATCAGATTAAGTACGCCTATAGAAAAGGCTTTTCAGTTTCGATATTCGGAGACGGGATTGATATGGGGGCAGCGCTCGCGGATAGTCCGCATTGGGAAAGACTCGATAGAATAGAATCCTGGTGAATGATTTTTGAACTTTCTCAATTTTTTGAATATCTTGCTTCAGCGAGGGGCTCCAGACAGGACTACAGTATTCCAGCACAGGCAGAACATTCGTTTTGTAGATTTTAATCCATATTGAAGAATCTGTAGTGTGCATAGCCCTAAACAGAAGGCGAACAAGCTTGAGCCCTTCTAAATATCATCTATGTGAACACCCCACTTGAAATCATTGGATATCCGAGATCTCTAACACGGTCTGTTAGCTTTACATGGTAACGATTGGGAAAGCATACGTCAACTTGAGGAGAACCCCATGAAAACATGCAAGTTTCTTCACGGTTGACTACCAGTCCCCAGCAAGCACACCAGGCGTGCATATTCTCGATGGCTTCGGTTAGAAGTACTTGTGCTTCATCCTTATTCTCTCCATCAAATGCTACAGATACCTTTGTGTCATCCCCGTACGCCGCCACATGAAGCTCACTACACCTACGGAGGAATTGCTCAAGATCACATGTGTATATCAGGAAGCTGCCTTCCTGGGAAACTTCTGAGGTATAGGTTCCAGGAGCGGACACATGGTCAGAGAAGCGCACGCTCAGTTTCCAGCCTGCAAGGTACGATTGGAACCATCTAATTTCCCTCCCGTGGACACCTATGCTCTCTAGTTTCAAAAGTAGGCTAGATCTATGTAGGTATCAAATGCTTTACTCAAGTCAAAGTAGATGGCGCTGACTTTTCGCCCGGAGCTGATTGCTTCTATCCAGCAATGCGTGCAGTCAATTAACTGCGTACGAGTGAATGAGCCAGGAAGAAAGCCATGCTGTTTGAGCGGGATACACCGAAGCTGAGAGACCCATTATAGCAGAATGCCATTGACTATTTTTTCCAAAATTTCGAGAGGTGTAAGCAAAATACTTATAAGTCGAAAGCTTGAAATTAATCTGGATTCAGTGGACTTAGGGATGAACGTAACAATGGCGTGCTTCCAAATGGATGGAACCTGCCCTAGTAGGAAGGTCATATTATATATGTGAGGCACTCCGGTAAAATACCGGTAACACGTGCATTCACCCTTACCTCAACCAGCTACCTTGTCCAAACAATCGGGAAAAGATGGAAGGTTATTGATGTCGATAAAGGCCAATCACGGTTTTTCAATTCATTCATACCTTGGCCGTTATTGCGAAGGATGTTAGTAGAGTAGATAACACGGCACAGCTCTGCAATTGCGACCCACTTCAGGCTAGTTTTCTATTACTCAGCGTAATTAAGGGATATATCATCTGGTTCATGTCCAAATCAAAAATCCACTCTGCAAGCCAAACATGCAAGGAACGGAATTGGAAGGGCTACTGCTGTGACGTCGTGCCAGCAGAGGTTCTACAGCCAGTGTCTTCAAAATTTGGTAAGATACCACGAATTGTAGTGTAGACTCAGCTAGTTTCGGTCCTTTCAGGAGACCTACTTTTAGATCTAGCCTACTTTTGAAACTAGAGAGCATAGGTGTCCACGGGAG
>UZAF01019786.1:5924-16662 GCA_900617895.1 Haemonchus placei | reverse complement strand
GCTTCAAGATACCGTCAGTGGGGAAAAGTTGAAACGAGTAGCGATTCCGGGAAGGGATTCACTCAATTGCGCGCAAAAACAGAACAGCTGGTGGATGTCTACGAGGCTCCATCGTTTTTCGAAGTTGGGAGCGCCAAAGTAGATATGTAGTCTGAGGTATATCATGAACATAAGGGAAGATGCAGATTTGGAGAAACTCTACAAACAAGGAAATTATGGACGTCCGAAAGGCTGTTACCATATTTATGGCGCACCCTGTATATGCATTTAAATATATGTAGGCTAAGTTCATATAGAGAAAAACTCCACTGCTGTATTGAAATGAAGTCAAATGCATGGTAGCATCCCAACCGGGACGCCGGAAACCCAACACCGAAAGCCTAAACCTTCCCCTTCAATATATTCGGAGGGCCCTATCCCTTCTAGCTAAACAAGTACAAGCGCAGCAACAATATCCACCACGAATTGAATAAAGGGAAAAAGAGGAAGAAAAAGAAATGGAAATGGAAAATGAAAGGGAAATGATTGTGAGGAGATCAAATTTGTTCTAACTGAATGATCTGCCTGTTCAATAGAAAAACTTGCGAAGGGCTGGCGATTATTGATTTAGTTCCATTCACATCGTCTTTCCGCGAAAAACTGCACTTGGCTTGGACTACTCCGCTTTACTCTGTGTTATCCTCCATTATAGTTTACTGATTCTTCCTTTCCTTTCCTTGTTTTCCTCTTCCTATTCCTCTTCTTAGCTTTAGCTGGCTCCAATTATCCGACGCTCAACTGGGTAACTGTGCATTTCCACATTGACAAGACTTCCAGTACATTGTCGGCTGTGAAGCTTTCATTTCGGGTATTGACATTTCGCCTAGGCTGATAAGGTCAACTTAATTACTTGTTTGCTGCTCCAAAACTATCCAGTGGAGAGGTTTACATGTTTCAGGCAACTGTATGGCTCCACAATCTCTACGTTTCTTCTGCTTTGTGGATTTCCCTCATTCAAGATGGAAAACCTCGACAATTCAAAGAGATCTTCTAGAGCAACTTGGACTCACCGTCAACATCACCGCTGAATTTTGCTTCTACGTAGTATTGAAGGTATTCACTCATAATCAATTTCCCTCATGAAGATTAACAAGAAAACCGAAGACATAGACCCCATTCATCTCAGGCACGGTAGACGGGACAATCAGATTGAGCCATGCATAGTTACTCCAGTGAAAATCGTAGAGCACCGGTTATACCTAATCGAAAATTTACCGAATTAGATGGTTATCTAAGCGATGATTAAATCCATCCAAACGATTGCCGTCTGCCAGCTACCGGGCGCCATTGAACTCTTGGGAAAGCACAGAAATTTACAGCAATAAACCCGAAGGATATACATCTACACTTTCATGGTTCCTGTAGGAGTCCCAGTCCATGTGGTGTAAGTCACCATTGATGGACCTTCTCTCTGTCAATAGGGACACCGATTTCGAGAGTATGGCATACTTGGGAAAGCACAGGAATTTACAGCAATTCACAGGATATACCTCTACGCTGTCAATGTTACTGTGGGAGTCTCAGTCCATGTAGCGAATGTATGTCTCTACAGGAGGACCTTCTCTCTGTCAATAGGGACATCGATTTTGAGAGTACGGCACATACAAGGACTTGCCGTCTGTCGATGGTTCCATACCGGTAACCGTATACAGCACAGATGATGTTTATTCGAATATAACAACACGGCGCAGTGAATACAGTAGCTGCGCAGAGTAGCGGAAGAGTCGAAGTGAGAAGAATGAAAAGGAGAAAAGCATAGCGCATGCCAGTGGATTTGAAGGCTCGTTGTCATTTGCTTTGCGATATGTGGCAGGTAAGCGTTGGGAATTCGAGCATAAACTAAACGTAGGGCCCCTTATCAGATCAAACGCATCCCTTTCAAAGACATTCTTTGGGAAATGAGAACATTTACAAATAAAAGTTAACAATTTCAAGCACTAAAATGTCTGCATAGGCCGCAAAAATCGTGTTTCCTCCGCGATGCACTTGGGAAAGCACAGGTTAAGCAATCCACAGGATATACGTCTACGCTGTCAGGGTGACTGTAGAAGTCACAGGATTTCAGAACAGGATTTTAACGCATTCCTTCTGTACATTTCTCCACCTTCTTTCCGAATTTGAAAATGTTTTTGAACAAAGTTATAATTTTTTCGAAAAGCAACTTGTTTTTGAATACATGCCCGGCTCAATGTAGACGAAGTTCGCTAAATTCGCTGTTCCAAGCACATAGTGGACCTCACCCATAATTCTATGATAATTTTTTTTTGACCTCAAGTCTTTCGTAGATTGGTTGCGTTACCTTGTACAGAAAGTATTGACCACTATGAGAACGCTCCGCTCACAATTCCTGGGTCTCCTTCCTTTTATCCGCTGACCCATTCCTCATCTTTCTTCATTTCCGTTATGAGAATGGATTAGGAATTTTGCTCATGAGACCGCTCACTCTTGTGCATCTCCTGCCCTCGCAGGACAGAAATGAGCAGAGCTGCGCTAGGCTAACTTCTGCTCTGTTGATCTTTTCCTATGGGCAACCCATTCCACATTTTGGCCTACCCTTCGTGATGCTTTTTCAGGTGAAATCGATATTTTCGGCAAAAGGATAGGCAGATAGAAATTTTGACGTGAGCTCGTTGAGTATGTTTAGAAATCTGAAATGAAAGCTCTTAGATCCGTTGTCTAAACATGTAGATAACAACTTGGGCACGCCCGGTTTTTACGTGCTATGCGAGTTCTGAGGGTTTGGATTTTTGCATTGGTAGCTTCCCGAGGGCTACTATAGCTTTTCTGTCCAAATTTGTACTAAGAGTTCACAAGTAGAACTCTGAAGTGAGGATTCTTCGCTTTCAACAATTGATTCCGTCTTTCGACGCCTATCATTATGGTGTATAGCCGTTCTCATCGAACAAAATTCTTCGAAAACTTTATTATACGTTCCATAAACATTTGCACTTCTCTCAAACATGTCCAGCGACCATATGGCCTTCTATTCCACAGTGGTTTGTTCCGCGAATCATGCGGAAGTAACCTGTACGATTTACTGACGATTCTAATATGTAGTGATAAATAACATACATGGATTGAGCATTAACACGTTGCGTACCGGCGCCCTCTGCGATTTTCCGACGGGCGTGGCTAAGCGAATTTCTTTTCGGCTCGCAGCGTGCATCACTATGTGATGCACTTGGCCACACGGAACGGCTTTTTTCTAACATTGTGAATTCTCTAATAATGGGATCCGATTTTCTTCTATAACGTTTTCGCATATGGAGAACAACATATCTGTCTAACACCTTGTGATTTAAGAGATTTCTATTGGTCAGCTGTGTGTGCTAAATCTAAATCTAATAAAATCTACTAGTGCTAAATCTTGCGGTAACAATTCCAACCGGCCGAAGTTTCTTGACTTCAAAGTGTTCCGACGAGGCGAAGGGTGCGCTTCTTTCCACACATCGACTTTGTGTCCCATCGTCTCATTTCGGGAGAGCAACTTTAAGTCCAATGAAGTTCTGTTATCGATTCTGGTAGTATTCCAGATGGAAGCTTTGGNATAGCGATGTAGAAGCAGACAGTGAAGAAGTTTCGGGAGCTCCTGATAGTTTGCTCGCTGACGCCGTTGAGTCAAGTGATGATGAAGATAGTGAAGGGGAGTCTGACGCCGGTTGGTCTTCGACTATAGTTCAACCAAGTGTAGTTCCTTTTACCGAGGATAGTGGAATCCAACGATGTCTATGCATCCAGCAATCCAATGAGTTTTTACAAGTTATTCATGACAGTCGAATTGGTGAAACTGGTGATTGAAGAATCGAACCGTTACGGATCCGCCAAGTATTCGACTTTGTCTGTGCCCGTAGAGCAGGAGTTCTACAAGATCTCAGCTATTTGTTTTCATATGAGCATCGAGAAGAGGTCTGGTTTCAGAGAATACTGGTCTACAGGAATTATATACAGCGGATCTTTCGCAGCCAAACTGATGAAAAGAAACCGTTCCATTGAGATTTTGCACTCTCTCCACTTCGCAACAACGATACCTCGGACAAGAGACAAAATTATAAGCGTTAGCGAGTTCCACTTCTTTCACATGTGTCCAGTTGTATTAGTTTGAATACGAGTACAATGATTATTGTAATTAGTTCACAAGAGTGCAGAAGAAATGTTACAATAAAACTTGTTAGTAGCGTTAGATTTGTGATTAATATTATGGTGTAGCTCTATATTTTCTCCGCTGTTGGAGTCCCGAGCAGTTATGTTGTTCAGCATGTTCGAAAACATATGTTTGTGAATTTTGACTAGTATTGCTTCATAAAGAAAACAGAAATACGAGCGTGAATTTCATGCTTCACCATGTGATGCACTCGGTACGCAATGTGGCAGCAGTGTTCTAATCCATGTCGTCTTTGTAGACTCACCATTCTCTCCCCAGTCATTGTGCCACGAGTTGGCAATGATCCAGTAGGGGACATCATCTTCCTTGCCCCATCCGATTACTTTTACTGCATGACTTCCTCGTGCTCTACCTGCTGTGTGCTGAAATCAAGCATTGTTGATGTGCGGTTTTTTTTCTAGTAAAAAGGCATTTTCATGGAGAAAACAACTGGAGCGGCTACCGGTAGAAAAATTCTGGATACAATGTGAACCTCGGTTGTTCGATACATGTGAACCTCAGTCGTTCATTTCTCGAAAAAAAAGCGTATTCCTGTTAAAGCCCGACCTTGTAGATCCCATTCTTATAGTACGAAAAGTCGGCAAACACTGTGAAAGCGGCAACAACAGGTCCATTCTTCATGATTTCTCTCTGAATGGCTTTGACCGAATTCGGTAATTCGTATGCATCTTTGCCTGAAGATATTATCTGTATGTAGTTATTGTGCATCGAGTGGGATCTGGCGAGCGCTTCTGTCAGATTTATTACACAAATGCAATGTTTCTGTTTGAAGGCACAGTTCACGATAACTCTGAGTCACCCTTCTAAAGTCGTAGAGCATTCAAGGGTATTTGGGCGAATTTCTAGTTGCTACCATTGCGCAAAGAGCTGAATACATCAAAACAGAATTGTTCAAAAATGTTTTTCACTGTCGACATGGGTTATAAGAAGTTGTTCGAATTTACACATGGGTTCCCTTGTGAATGGTGCAGCCCCTACAATGCCGTTGCAACTCGTCCACCTTCAGTGTGGCATACAAGCAATACATTTTCAAAGCCCCTCTAGACCCTACCTAGGCCGTTTTCCAACATGGCAGCGCCAATATGGTATGCTAGTGAGCCACAGATTTATCCCAGGAGAATATATTAGAAGCCGAATTTATCGTTACCGTTAACCATGCCTTTGAAAACGAGGTTCCCGGTCCCGGATTGTACTCTCCTATAACCTCTAAGTTCCGTGGTAGATATCTGTCTCAGTTTCTGTGCAGTATCCGGGTACAGCCTCACAAGGTTGGCGATTTGTGGACAAAACTTCAGCCTCGGACGGGACTTGAACCCGTACTTGTCCTTTCCGGGGACCGTGCTCTTATCCCTTACACTACCGAGGCCCCGCTTGCCCTCGCCTTCTTAATGGCTTATATGCCATAGCTTATCAGCACTCACACGTACAACGTGTTGAGCCGGTCGGCCAATATCAGCACAGAACCGTTAAGCTGTAAGCTTTACATGATATGACTTGTTTTGACTTGATGTTTGTTAACTGCTGTTTTAACGCCGCAGTACGCGAAGCGAAAGNCTTTCGCTTCGCGTACTGCGGCGTTAAAACAGCAGTTAACAAACATCAAGTCAAAACAAGTCATATCATGTAAAGCTTACAGCTTAACGGTTCTGTGCTGATATTGGCCGACCGGCTCAACACGTTGTACGTGTGAGTGCTGATAAGCTATGGCATATAAGCCATTAAGAAGGCGAGGGCAAGCGGGGCCTCGGTAGTGTAAGGGATAAGAGCACGGTCCCCGGAAAGGACAAGTACGGGTTCAAGTCCCGTCCGAGGCTGAAGTTTTGTCCACAAATCGCCAACCTTGTGAGACTTTCGCTTCGCGTACTGCGGCGTTAAAACAGCAGTTAACAAACATCAAGTCAAAACAAGTCATATCCGGGTACATAGATAATCCAGTTGAAAACCAACATTTACTTTTTTGATTTCAATTCGAGACTTACACCAGTTATTTCACTTGCGGACATACCGTGTAACTTGTCATCGTTGTACGAATTCTTGTAACCAGGTGTGCAACTCGTTCTACATTTTGGAGTCCTTGCTCGTCCTCTGCATTCTCCATAATAGGTTTCGTTTCCATGGTGTCCGCATGGAGGGAACGGGTAAGAGCGACAGCAGTCCTATCAACAAGTCTAATAAGTCTTCGGGAACATGTAAGGAAGCTGTTATGGCCGTACCTTAGCGAGGAAGTCTCCTCCGGTGACAGCGCCCTGTCGAGCGAAATACTTCCAAGCCTCAATTAGCCAACCGCCTTGACATCTGAATTGTACATGTGTTCCTTTTTGGTTAGGATTGCCGACGATTAGGGTCCCATATCATCAAGGTTCCTGAGCACAAGCGGGTATGTTGGGAGAACTTCCAAAGATGTCTTTGCATATCCCATTCGTTAACGAAGCTGGGTAAGCCGCCGTGTTCTTTGGTGAAGTGTACGGAGACTAGTAAATCAGTTTTCCGAAAATTCTCCTATAAATCATAAAATCATACCCATAACCACATTGGTAGCAGCATGTCAAGATGTCAGTGGCTGAGATGCTGACCTGTAATTCTTTTCGCAAGTCAAAGGCTAGGTTAGAACATTAGGGACGAACTGCACCTGCTTTGTCCCGTTAGTAGAAATGCAAATACGATCTGAAAGAGCTGCTGCCGTTGAGACTGCCCAGCATGAGCCTGAAAAACTGTTCGTCCGCCTAAACTCCTCCACACCTATCCTGCCTCCTAAAGCACCGGTAAATAGTTGCTTACCGCAGTTGGCTTGGTCACGAATATGTGTGAGCGAAGAGCAGTTAGGCCAATGAGTTCGAGCGTCGAAACTGTAAATAGGCGTTTAATGTTGTTGCCCTGCTCATGATGGGCTGTAACCACTTCAAATTCCATGTTTGAGATTTCCAACTGAGCTGATTTCCTCACTTCTTGTTACAAATGATCAGTTTCACAGACGATGTTTTGAAAAGTTGTGGATGATGAAATTAAACTTTCTGACTATCAACTTTGCATGACGGTTTCGCCTATTTACCTTTCTCTCGGTGAGCTTTGATCTGTCTAGCCTTCAGAGAAATCGCTACTGCAGCAACAAGGGCCTCAGTAAGGGAAGCACAGCTCAGATGAGATCTGACGAGAATGTGACGACAGAAGTCACATGAAAGGAGATTTGGATGAGCTGTACGGATGGGTGTGAGACTGCGTGCAGCTGGCTACATGCAACGTGTACGTCCGTTGCGAATAGTGCAGTCTTCACAGCCTCTATAACGCCGTGAATACTCGTCCGCCTTCGGGTGTATCCGTCGGCCGAGCCGGTTTGGACTCTTATTACGCCCAATCTACGTCATTTCACAGCCGGAAAGCGTCTCTTCTGCTGATCGCAAGGATTACAGGTCTATCCTAGAGAGGAAACTCAGAAACCATTCCTATCGTGAACTGTGCCTCCGGAACAAATCAAGTCTTCCAGCAATTATGTGGTAAGAATGATCAACCTCTCTGGAATGTCATCGCCTTCGTCGTTTTCGTCTCCAATGATGGGCTTTCTATTCTCGTCGATGAAGCTCAAATCCATTATCCTATGCTCCATGTCATAGCTAACAGGCGTTATTCCAGCCTGTAAACAGGCCCTTTTCCGTGAATTTTCGGTTTTATTAATTAAGCAATGGATTACCTCAAAAAGGTTCTGATTCTCCTGTAAATACTCTACCANTTCCTCACCGCTAAGCAACTGCGCCTTCAAGGGTACTTCCTCATTTTCTGCGGCACCTGCAAGATCACAACATTAAGGCATCAACTTGTTACAGTGCTAGCTCAGAAATGGGAACCAACCAGGGCCATTGGCGACCTGTCCTTTAATGAAATGGATGTACAGCGCAAGTACAAAGAACTTCTGGAAACTTATTGTTCGTGAAGCGACAAATGGAAAAGGAGAAATTCAGAAAAATGACGACAAGGGACCTACCATGATTACGGGCGTTCTTTCTAGATACGCTTCCCCTTATATAATATTTAATTTGATCGTCTCTTGAATCAAATCCTAATTTATAATAGCTTTAGTTCTGATAAGGAAAGAATGAGAAGAACTCGTAAAAGGACCATTATCAGAATGGAATTGCGCCCACACGGTCCACATAATTCCAGTTCTTAAAGTTTTTATGTTTCTTTAGTTGACGCTTTGACTTTTATCTTCTCGCTTTCATCTAATCGTCTTTCCTGTGACATAGACGTAAAACCGCAAACGTATTCCTCGTACTGTTATCAGTGAGACAGATCATAGAATCACGAGATTGCTGCTACGAAATAGTGCTTAGTGTCATCAAGAACTCGTTGACCGATTGACTGTGAGCTTTCACATGGGTTGAGCCCTTCGACCCTATGTACAGGGTGGGCTAAAGCTATGATTACAGCGCACGCTGACGCTCATACCAACTTTTTTCTGAGCATACAACACTTCTTTCGCTTTATTCCATTTCACAAGTTGAATTGCATTGTTTCCTCCTTAGCGATTCTAAACTTTTGGTAGATTTTGAAATTAATGTAAGCGTCACTACCCCTTGAATTAATCGGCGCTTTGCATTTACAAGCACTCTAGGCACGGTGCATCTTCAGACAACTTAGCGTAACAGGGCAGGTGGTACATCCAACCATAGAACGCTTTCGAGAGTTGGAAAAAATTGCATATCGGAGTTGTAAACCTAAAAGGCCTGCGATTATGTTTAGGGGAGTATTAAGGAACCAGGGCGAAGATCTGCGTAGCAGCGAAGTTCATTCTGAACCCAAAATGGCTAAATGAATTGTTGTCTTATGAAGTTTACTGTGCGAAATCCTAAAGTATCAGCTGCACAACAAGGCTCTTATACGACCGGACAGGGATTTCTCCAGTGAGCAAATTAAAGAGAAGAAAAAAGATGCTTCCTAAAGCTGCCCTGCCGCATCGAAAAAATTGTCGTGCGGAATTCCTGCTCACCGACGAAAAAATTTCACGGTGAAAAAGTTGCTCAAAAGGCAGGGCGACAAGATTTGTATGAAGTTGAAAGAAATGGAAATGATGCGGAGCTAGGTCCACGGACTTTCTGCGATGGCCTTTGCAGGCATCACTGCCGAGGCAAAAACACTGATTATTTTTGTAAATTAAGGAGTGAAAGATGATTTGGAGACCCCTTCGATCTCGTTGTGTGCAATAGAACACTTTGGCGATTCAAATAGGACATATTTTCAAGATGAAGCTCCTGATCGTAGATCGGAGATTGTCTAGAAATTCCGTAAAAAGAGTCCTCTGACCCCATAACCTCCGATTCAGTGGCCACTTGGGAGTCCTGACCTTAATCCTATGGATGTCCCCAGTAGGATCAACCTTGGAAGTAGAAGCATGCATTGGCACAGACAAGACTGGAATAATCTCCAAAATGCCTCGAAAAAAGCCGGGATAAATTCGGTGACCTTAATTGCGTGCCACCGTCAATGTTGTCTATCGCCGTCTCTGGAGTTGAGTGAAAGCAGAAAGCTGAATCCAGTTTCATTGTAGTATTATGATAAGAATTAGTGATAAATACTTTTTTGGAGTTGGTTTGCTTTATTAGCCTATTATTCGTTTTCGGAGATGTGAAGTCTGTGTAATCATAATTTTGGTCCTGTAGTGATGTGATCTGAAATGATCCACATATGAAAGTTACGAAGGCGGAGGTGGTGGCAAGGGAAACACCATCGCACACGCCAGTCATGTTTTCGAATTCCGGATCTACCTAAACCAACCAACCCCTACATCCCTCTGAGGTCGGTTAATTGGTACCAGGCTCGTCGGGGAGGATGAAAGCATTGACTTGTACATCTGCCGGCCATCTCAGGTCATTGTATAGGCCACATACGCACCCAATATGCTACTACGAATCCGAATGGAAGTCGGATGCGTGGCGCATTCCTAGCGCGGAATTGGTCGAAGCCCCAAGACTTCATTTTTTCCTCTTTTATCGAAGTTACATACTTTCACTACTTATACCTTCTCCCCAATTGTGAGGATTGCGTGCGAAAATCAGCAAATATTGAAAAGGAAAAAATACAATGTTTTTGAAAAATATAATTACCTGTATCACCTGTCGTCCCGTTGATCATCGACTTCCTCGAGCGGGCGCCAGTAACGTCTCCATTCGTCCCTGTCACGAGCCAGAGTGGTCTAGTGAATCGTTCTCGCTTCAGGGACACGAGGTTCAACATTCCTTTCGTTCAGAGCTTTCGTGAAGAAGTCTGACCATCTCGTTGGCGGCCTTCCTGGAGTTCGTTTGATGTCCCGAGGAATCCAGGTCAGTAACCGCCCTGGTCCAACGGTCATCGCTATATCGCATAACGTGTCCGGCCCACCTGATCTTCGATTTCTTGGCGTAATCAACGGCATCCCTGATCTTCGTTCGGTGACGGAGCTCGGAACTCCGGATTCCCTTCTGCACTTGTGTGTATAGGGAAATTCCAGCATCGTCCTTTCCAAAGCGCGTTGAATAACGCTGACAGCATGCTCATCCTGCTTTCGTA
>UZAF01019783.1:5046-21690 GCA_900617895.1 Haemonchus placei | reverse complement strand
ATCATTGTGATGCATTGAATCCTTTTCAGTTCTTCTGCCAATGATTTCTGAGGGTATGAATCCCGAAAATCAGACATTTTTCGAAATGGAAGAGGATCATGAACGATTATGTGGTGTCGAAGGGAGGCTTCTCAAAGGTATGATGGTCTTTCACTACATCGATTTCGCCAACTGTTTCCCCGAACAACCATTTGACATTTGAGTACGACCTTTTGAATGCCCATTAGTTTCCTTTTCTTAGTCCTCTTCTCGCTGTTTACAGCCTGTTTATTACTTACAATTGTGTTTCGCACAGAATCAGCACAGATTATGGCAACTATCCCCATACTTACAGCTCCCTTGTTCAGTAGTGGCTACATTAAATTTTTGATTGAACTAGTTGAGATACTCGCTAATGGGTCAGGAGGCCCTCCTTACCCGTGTCCATAAGAATTGTAATGTTGTGGATCTCTGGGCGAAATGGTATGAATGATGATCGTGAAGAGATGGCGTGGCCTAAACATTGGGTAGAATTCGATCCATTGGCAATGCTGTGTATAGGCCTTACCAATCTTATTGAACCCGAACTATGAGCCATAAACCCAGACTCTTTTGTATTCAGAAAAAGGCAATAGACTTGTGCAGTGCTCCTCAGACGACGAATGTTTGCCCCCTTCTCAATGCCATACTACCGGTTACTGTTGTATGATCGCTTTGAACCAGGAACCACCCCCAGTCGGGTGTCCAATTGGTAAGTTTGAAGTTTTTCCGCTTTTCCGAGTCAGAAGGTAAAAAAATCGATTTCAAGGGACCAGACCGCTCGTAAACTCTTCGGGAATGGAACTCACCTGCTCACCGTCTGTACCAGATTCCTGTCCAGGTGGCGCACTCTGTTACACGGACTCTCTGACAAATGCAAAACGATGCTGCGGGACCGATCCTGGTTTGTAAATAATATTTTTCTTTGAAAACTTGCATCTGAGAGCCAACGATGATGCTTATGCAGGAATTTTCATATTGGGATCAGTTCAATTCATTCAACCTTGAATGACAGTCGAGTAGTAAAAGCAGCAAAATCAATAAATAAGGGAAGATAAAAAGATGAAGAAAGGTCACCAAAAATTTTCAAAATCAAAGCAAAACATTGCAAATCGAAAAGCCTGCTATCCAGCACGGAGGATGACATACGATAGATTCTATGTAAGAAAAAGAGGCGTAGTTGATAACCCAAATAGGCTAGCTCAGGATTGGATAACCCAAGTAGACGAGGACAGGGTTGCTCTCACCCTTAAGGGACCGTACTCTCGCTAGTTTTTGATTATTTATTTGCGGCTTCCCAGACCAGTTGATTGAGTTATCGCTTGATTCTGTGCGTTTCCGTCAACTGCAGGTCGGATTCCCTATGGCTTATGTACTCCCCGAAATGAACTGGAAACACTGGAGTGCTGCATCTAGTGTTTTCTATGAAATCTTTTGAATGTCCACAAATCAGTCTCCAATCCGACTCTACTTTTTGCCCACATGAATTTATCCCTCGCATGACATACAAGCTAACTTCACGGAAATAGGTTCGACAAGTTCATGTGGGTGAGGGCCTTTTTACCTTGAGGAATTTTTTCATGATTTCCTAATTTTAGGTCAAGGATGCCCATCTGGGTCTCGTGTCCTTCTAACATCACTTGAGAAACCAATGCTTTGCATACCTGGGAAGGCCGATGCATTGTGCCCACGCGGAGCTCTCTGTCAGTGGAGCCACCTTATCGATAGATATCAGTGCTGTGAGCCTGATAACGGTAATTTGAGCTTCTTTTCTGTTCTGATATGAGCACCTGTCTTTGCAGAGTCCCCTAGATGTCCGTAGGGGCATCACTTTGAGAATGATCCTTCCTTCAATCTTCACTAAATCACAGGTTTGCAACTGATTTCAGGCTGCCCACGACACCAAGCCCCTCTTAAAACAGTCGATGGCGCATCGCTGTTGTGTAACCCTCGTGGAGCACCATGTCCAGATGGTGCTGGGTGCCATTTCAATTTTTGGACGGCATCCTATCAATGCTGTAAGATGGATACTGTAGGTAAGCAGGAGAGTTATGGTGCGCAGCATATGGGCACGACCAGTTGTCGCGCGAATTTGCCGCTACCCATCGCGATACGCCGCAAACGGCCAACGCGTGAAAGTATGCGTGATGAGTTCTTACATCCGAAATAGTAGTTAGAAGGGGACAAGTCCGTGTCAGTACAAACAGCAAAGACCCAAGGTGAACAATAAGTTGCTCGACGCCTTTTAATTATATTTCCTTATTATTATAATGTATTATTAATCCTACTTCTTGTTATTCAATTGATAACTGGTAGCAGCATGAAAAAACTAGCCCTGAAACGAGCTACTTTTGAGCGACCAATCTCTATTGACAACCGAGGAGCAGCAAGCACTGTCATTAGGCATAGTCTTTAGGCAGTCAAAAGCACTGGTGGAGATGTTTACGTTTACAGCTTCTTCGGATCAAACAAAAGATCGAGCTCGAGCTTTTTGAATGCAGAGCAAATAAAAAGCTTTCGTATTCATCATCCCCAATGCCATTGCAAGTGCTGAGTTCCGAGCAAAATATTTGGGCTTGATTGGAACTCTCCCTACAACGCTTCATGGGCTTACCCACTATCCTAGTTGTACCCTGTGCTCCTTTTACTTATCCTCATCATGGTATATGTGTGAATTTTATTGAAAGAAAAGTTCTCGGAGTCGAACAATACGTTTCTGGGATGCAACCCGTACTCGACTTTCATTAGAAATCGGAAAAAAGTTTTGATTGTGTATTGGGTTCATCCATGAAGGACGTGGCCAGTCGATATGCAGTTCAGTGCTTTACCCTCCCACACAACTAAACCAACTAAGTAACCCCGGAGCGATATAGGGTTTGGCTGATGGGGGCGAATATCGATACGAGACCCGACCTCTGGACCTTATCTATGGAATTTTAGGGTGAATGACATTTCAACAGGACCCCCAATTCTTCAACTTTCACCCCACTAAACTATCCAACTTGCCTTAGAGTTGAAAATAGAGCGAGACAGATCTCTATTAGATTGTGGAGTCCTCCCTCATGCGTTCTGCTCCGAATACCCGTTACCCACATAGCAATATGAGAGTTGCAGATAACATGTGGAAACCGTAATAGTCAAATGGAAAAGTCTCCTGGCACTGATCAAACTACTTCTCGGATGCGCTTACCCAATCAGCAGCGCTCTTAATCTTCTAGATAAGCACGATACCGATTAACGACCCCGAAGGGATGAAACGTTTTGCTGGCCTAAGTTTGTGTCCCTCCGGGATTCGATCCCTAGATCAGACGCGGGTAATAGAGTACCACTCGGCACTGTACTACCCCTCCGCCATCTTTACTACTTCGAAATATAAATTAATGTTATTGGATATCTGGTTCGTGCGAGAGGTGTGTGACATCGTCAAATCGCAATTATATCGTTTCGCAGATGTGCTGAACTACTCAGCAAACAGCTTAGTTCTGTGGGGGGTCAGTCGGTTCGCCATTTTTCGGCACACCTCTTGCTTTGTAGTATACCCCGACAAGAGTCTCGCGCACCCACAGAACAGCACCCTCAAGACAAATGCTCCTCCAATTCTCGGGACTTCTTTTTGCTTTGGTACTTAAATCCACCCATTCCAAATTGTTTCAATTCGAACGATGTGAGTTCACGTTTATCATTCTTTCTGTAGAATTTTTAAAAATTCATTTGTAACAATTCGCTTGAATTGAGGTTCTTATGAGTGCCTACACGTTTTTATTACAATTTGTTCATAATTAATTTTCGTTTTTTTAGATAGTTAAATAGACCAGTAATCTGTTACTTTTCAACTTCTGACAAATAGCCTATAAAATTACTGCACAGGCCATGTGTGGAGGTTTCAGTGCTCCTGACTAAAAGTCAGGCAGAAACTGTAAATGCGACGTCCAATAAGGCATTCAACTGAATATTCAATTTTTCTCTGGGTGATAATGAAAGGGACGGCAGTGTTGGTGTAGTGGCAAGTGGCTATTTTACACGCACGGTCACAGGTTCAAGTCCCGTATCGATATCCGCCTTAGCCAAGCAAGTCTTCCATCCCTCCGGGGTCGGTTGATTGGTACCAGGCTCGTCTGGGAGGATAAAAGCACTGACTTATACATAGGCGTCACCGCAATTCATTGTATAGGCCATATACGCAAACAATACGCCACCACGATTCTGAATGGAAGTCGATTGCGGGGCGCATCCCTCAGACGGGATTGATTGACGCCCAAAAACTTTACCCTTTTTATATTTAATAACGAAAGCAATGAAGGGTTGGAGGACTGGTAAAAAAGAATCGAAATGTGTTAGGACTAGCTATTCGGCTTGGATTTATTATTACTCAAAAAAGGCCTAATAGTTCTGTGAAATGAGGAATTTTGTGGTTGTTTTTTTATTTCTCTTTATTTCTCAATTTCTACTTGAGCCATTATGTTTTTCTTCATTTCTTACATTTTTCTCAATTCATTTCTGATTCTGAACACCGTCAGAGATTCCTCCAGGAACATTCAGATCTATGCCCAGCCGGTCAGGTACCGATTTTGGCCGACTCCAATGGAGAGCCGAAATCATGCCGGCAGAGCATGGTAAGTAAGATTCGTTAATAAACCGTAACAACATCTATCTCTAGAAAGTGTGTGAGGCACTTAGGTTTATTTACATTTTTTGAACCAATTTGTTGTCCCAGGACTGTCCAACGAGCTACCATTGCGCTGAGAACAATATTTGTTGTGGTTCACCGGGTACGTGTCCCGAAAATCAACAACCGGCGAAAGACAAATTCGGTAAGTTTGAACAAGCAATTCTGGTGGGATACAAGGAGTCGACCAGTATAACCCAAGAAGGGAGTACCCACTAAAAGGGGTAAACTTAGCGCATTCATGAGGTATGTCACCCAATCGAATTTTACTTGCAAACTTGGCAGAAATCATTGCGAGAATCAAGCTATACCCTTCAAAACCAACCAGATTTTGCCTTTTGGATGCTAGAAAACGGGTACTAAAGGAGCGGGTACAGTAGCCCTGACCTCAGTTCAACGCTTCAAGAATTGCACATAGTGACAACATCATCTGATTGATAAGTCTCTAGAGCTCTACGATTGAGAGCCGGGATGGACGAGTTTTCCGGGGTTATTAGCATAATGGATAAAATATGTAGTTTCTTCTTAACAATGAAGTGATGACGCTTGAAAAAAGAATAATAGCTGAAATGAGTTGAGATCAATAATGTTTCCACCGATAAAATAACGAGAACTTAGTTCACAGTCGATTTCATTTTTGTAAACGTTGCATCTCTTTGCGTAAAGGGCACATCCTACACACGCTGAACTAACACGTCCATCCGGAGGCGTGGCTGCTGGGTATCTTGCTTCATATCTCTGCTTGCTTCATTCAAAAGGGCTCCTTTCGAGGAAAAAGCATCATGTTGGGCTTACTCTTACTGTCAAATACATTTTTGATATCATGCTTGTACAAATTGCCCATTTAACCCACCTATACAAACAGTGGGAGAAGGAGAGGGGGGGGGGGCGCTCGGTCTTCACGAATTCCACCCTTTTTCGGCTGGTTCGCACATTTTTATTTTCAAAATGATGAAGAAACTTATACTTGTATGCTTGCAGGTCGGCTAACTGCTTGCACCGCTCGAAATGGCAATACATGCCCAACTGGGTCAAAATGCTTTCCGACTGGTTTTTTCTCTCAGCATCTTTGCTGCGAACAGGTAGCTACTGGAACTTAGATCACTTTGGCTCAACTCGCTTTCGACTTGTTCCACAAGAATACTCTCATAACCTCTTGGTTCAGATTGAATATACATGTCCTGGATACTCAACACCGTACCCAAGCTCACGATTCCCACAAAAATGCGACCTGGCAGAACCATGGCGATGTGGTGATAAGCAGTGTATGCCAAGGTTAGGAAACTTTTCTTGAGAATTTTTTTCATGCACATGGTTCATACTGAGTAATATACTGAGGGTATAAAAAATTACCCAGGGTTAAAAGCTGACCAATACAAGTCATTGTATAGGCTAGATACGCATTCAATACGCCACTACGATTCTGAATGAATGTTGAATGCGTGAGCGTATTACCCCGACGAGATTGATTATCGTCCAAAGGCTCTATCTTTTATGCTTTCAATTGATATTTGTTTACTGATGAACTTCTCATATTTTTACATATGGCCAAATTTTTAGAAACTCCAGACAGAAAATAAAAGAAAAATCAGACAATTAGGCCGAAATTTTTCAGCAATATCACGAACGTGAATATCTGTTGTCAATCGACGATCGTCCGTCAAAGAGAAGTAAATCCTTGTCCAAGTGGTTGGGCACCAAATGACAACGTAGTTACGGTAAGGGCTTCAATAAATTCTCTTTCTTCTCCCTCTTATTCATAAGCGATCACCTCCCTGATCCATTCGAAAATTAACTGAATCTGCGGGTTCCGAAGGCCAAATGTTGCACTGTCTCAACCCCACTCCCCTTGTCATCCATCTCTTTATATATCAGCTGGTCGTAGTAATCTGCAAATACAGAAAAGCAGCTACCCACCAAATGACTGCTTTATGATTCAAAGTGCTACCCGAGGGCATGGCGCAACCGGGAATGAAGTCATTATTCTTCTAGAATTTATTTGTTGAGCAATTATGACCACTAGTGGCTATCGTCATTCCAGTACTGCACACCATCATTCCAAAGTTCGTCGTGCCCAGGATTCTCGTCGTGCTTGCGTTCGACCGGCGTTCAACAACAATTCGTCTGCTGTGTACCGAGTCAGTAAAACCTCGTGACACCTTACTTACACTTACAACACTCATTTATGTTGCCTAATTTATGAAAACCCGGTTCCACTTCACGTAATTGTACATTTGTAAGTATAAATTTTGAGCATTTTTTCTGTGTCTTACAGTAGATTGAATCTGATGGGGTGTATTCTCAAAGCTCATGAGAATAGGTTGAAAAATAACGATTCGGGGTTCTTAGTCCTGAACTATAAGTTGGACTCTTGAAATTTCGACTAATTGAAATACTCATTGCTTATTTAGCAATAGCAGCCGTTACTCGTGATAGCTGCATCGATCCCATGGGAACTGTCGAGTATTTACAAGGCTTCCAGCGAAAATGTGTCCCGAACGCCAACTCCTGCTCTAATGGGTGGGTCTTTGAAGACTACATACTGTTCCAGATAAACTAACACCTTCAATGACCGAAGCAACCCTTCCCTGACGACTAATATCGATTGCCAGTGTATGTCACGGAAATATCTTCCCACTTTCACGGTGGTTGCACCGTAATCTCAACATCTCAATCTCAACAGATTGTTGATTTTCTTCGGAGCAAATATAACCCTGCCCAAGTTTTATACATTTGTCACTAACATTACCGGTCATGGGGATATGTCACGGCAATATTTCTCGGATTGACCTTATATCGATTCCTGTGGTTCGGAAAGGAACTAATGCAAAAAAAATGACCTTTCTTGGAAACGATTGTAAAAAGGTTGAAAAGTACCCAAGAGAATAAATACCAGAATTTGGTTTGATAGGGATACTACTGGAAAAAAGCCGATGCTCAAGCGATGGGCTAGGGTGTTCCGAGCTATTGCGTAAGGTATCGAAGGATTCGTTTGCTGTCCACTGCCGCTGCGCAAACATACGAACGGAGCCGGTCGAAACGGCGATCACCTGCAGACTTCGTGCTACCGTTGGTGTCATTCGTCGTCCACCTACTCAAATCCACAATTATCCTCTCCTTTCGTTCGATTTTTGAATAAGACCTGCGGTAGGTTCTGTCCCAGGATTGTAGTGGCTCTTTAATGTGCACCTGCTTCCTTGGGATCAGATTATGGCCCTTGACTTCATGAATTCGGAATTCCCTTTTTTCCAAAAACAGTGTCCCACTTTCATCTGTCGGCTCATATTACTTCTCAGGCAAAGAGGCCGTGGTCTAGGGGGAAGTGGCCACTAGCGCATACTCATGGTCCAGGGATCGAATGTCTAATCGATATCCGCCGAAGTCAACCAGGCTTCTATTGTCGGATAATCGGCTAGCCACCACAAGTCAATGTATAGGCATGCATTCAAACGCTACTTTGATTCTTAATGAGAGTCGGACAGTGGCGCATGTCGGAAACGGGATTGATTGACGACCAAAGACCCTTCTTCTTTGGGTTTTTGATCCTCCAGTGAAGATACATGCTCGTGCTGCTTTTTGAGAGAAAGCATGAGCTCACCGAAAGTAGTACCCTCGATCTCACTCCTATACCTTTTTTCCTTACTCTTTCTGGTGCCTTTGGTTTCGTTCATGAAGTGTCATATTCGTTGATGTTACGGTGTCCAGTGGCGATCGTAGTGGTCCGAAAAAAGTGTCCCGCTGTTTGTCCAGAAAGCGATCCCGACAGCCAGTCTGCATTCAAGTGGAACCGAGCCGTACAATGTTGCACAGTTCATGCTATTCATTTCTCTGATCGTCGCATTTTTAAGGCAGGTTTTCCATAAAGAATTGAAGCTTCTCATTTTTTGCCCCTGCCCCTTTCTGCGTGAATAAGGGAGACTCAAATGTTTTATTTCTACAGTAACAGGACAGTCACAAGTTTTTCAGTTGGGTTGTTTTTTTCCATTTTCATAAGAAAAACGAAAAATAAAAATAAGAGCAGTACAAAACAAATACGATTTTTTCCAAAAATGCTGAGTTATAAGCACAAAATTTGGTTCGTATAGAATTCGGTCACGCTCCCTTAATCAAAATAAACTTAGTTCAGTTTTAATCATTCTTAATTTAATTGTTCTTTTTTTCGATTCTTTTTACTTTTTCGAAGTAGGTGTTGGGTAAGCAATAGGTAGAATCGTGATATTTTAGCCTAATACATGATTTTATTGGTAAGTTATCGGCATTTGTTATTCACATGTTTAATTTGAAAATATATTCACATATAAATAATATAAGATTACATATGTAAAACATTCTACAGGCTTCCCTCTACTTTCTTTTTTATTTTTTCTAATTTTTTTTTCACCAGAAACCTTATTTAAACTGGATTACATATTCGCAATAGGGGAAAATCCGCCTAACTCGAAGTAAATTGTGCTCCAGGCTACAATATTGCGTTAAAAATCAAAAATAATGTCTAGAAAATAAAAACCTTTCGTGAAGCAACCTTGAAAGTGTATTTACAGCTTTTCTTGCCAACCATCAAAGCGGAATAGCTGGTTGTGTTGTTCGGTTGGACTGGCTCGAGCTCAATTCACCTGCCCGTTTGCTGGTCAAGAACCTGTTCTCACTCAGCAAGGAGGTAACCATTTCTGTTCCAGGCCTGGTACACAAGTGGACTGTCCTCAAAAGTAAGTTTTTAGAGTTTTTCTTTTTAGGCAGTAATATTTTTCCAAGTAACTTTCCAATTATTTCAGTGCTGTCTGTGTCTCTGCTGGTGACTCAAATGAAACTAACATATGTTGCAGACCAGCTGCTGCTGAGGTACCGTAGCTTTTTTCAATTAACTTTCAAAATTTTTACATTCGGGGCAGGAAGGGAGAGAAATAATGACCAAGAGTACTCAACAGATATCAAAAGACACATTACTCTAGCAGCCGATCTACAGCTTATCGCAGCCAAGGCTGTAGAAAAGAAAATTCGAGATAAATTGTAAGCTTGAACTGATTACAGCAATCAATTAAATTTAATGGAAACATTTCGGAGAAGCTGAGAAATAGTAATAAGTAAGGGAAATATAAATACAGTTATACATAAAAGGAGTGAAATAGCGTAAAGAATCAGAGAAGTACAAGAAAATAATATTTAAGTAAAAGAGTTGAAAGAATAAAATATTGGAAAAGAGGATAAGGATTATAAAATATATACAATGAGAAAGGCAACTTTTATATAGATCATGAGAGAAATCATTGAGCAGAAAAATGTAGAAAAGAAAAATCAACTTATCATTCTACGTGTATCCTACATCAAAATTTTACGAAGCTTTCTATGACGAAAAAGCTCTTTTTCCTTTTCAGACAATTCCCGAATGCCCCAATGGTGGAATCCGCCAACCGTCACCAGCTGGGTACAAAAGCTGCTCGATAAACTCGTTGAATGACTGCGATCCGGGGTAACTAGTTTAAGTCGAAGGAAATCTGTTCTCGAAGATGGAATAAATCAGAAATTACCTAGGTATTCATGTGTTCGAGCCTCGAACGACTTCTCTATCCAACTATGCTGCTCTGCTTCAACTTCTGCTGCAGAGCCTGTGTGTCCCAATCAGGGCTTCCTTTTGAAGGTGGGTGGGTCGCCTGTGTTATACTTTACCGCGAGTATGTATGGCGTTACAATCCTATTTACTCCTAAAAATAGAATGTTTTCATAGGAGCGTGGTCGCCCCGTGTACTGTTCTGCCGATCAGCCTCATCTGTGCCCAACTAACTACCCATGTGAGTCAGCTGTTGGTGCACCTGGAACCTATGTCTGTTGTTCACCATCAACAATATCCTGTCCTACACGATATTTACCGTTTTTGGATCCAAACGGTAACAAGGTAAGCACAATTGAAAACCAAACGACAAACATGACCAGCGGGCCACTAAAAGCACTTTGTGCGTCTGTTTAAATTCTTTTTTTATATTTTTCAATTCAATTTCCACCCTAACCAAAGAGCGCAACGAACCCGACTGACAGCTTATCGAATGAAAATGAAACATACTTGAGGCCTCTAGGCTATACCTCTAATCGAGTTTTTTTTTATTAAAATGGAATAACTAAGGTAAACTATTGATAATTTGTTTTGAGCTATTGTTTACTATTTATTCTTATAGATCATGTGTTCTCTATCGAATGTCAACGATTGCCCTGTCGGATCTACCTGCACACAGTCTATGCAATCACCTACAGTACACCTATGCTGTAAGGATGATTCAGGGTAAGGCCGTTTACTACTGTTTCTGACTGAAATGTTACAAAACGAAAATAACCCTGTGAAATGAGCCCTAAACTTTTGAATTTTCTGGAAAGTTTACAATAAAATTATTTTTTAAATTGACATCGAGTTCAAAAATCACTTCAGAGCTGAAATTAAGTTATGAAATTATTTTTTAAATTTTCGAATCTTTAAAAATTTTAATTTTTTGAGTAAATTTAATTAATGTTAATTCTGCTTCTGCCTCGAGGTTCGCTCGAGGAGCGATTCGCTACTAATGTACTAANCGTGTAGCGTAGTGCTACACTTCGCGGTGGAAGTGAGGCCTTTGAAAACGACGAGTCCGTCGAAACATTGGCCAAAACAAAGATTTCCACCTTACAACCTCGAGGCATAAGCAAAACTAACATTTTCAAGAACAGCAGTAATGCCGAGGTTTCAAGATGAGAGAACTTGGAATTTGAATTTAATTACATTAATTGATGGGTGTTTTGTATGCATATCTAGACGAATATCGAGAAAAGTTCATGAAGGTGAGTAAAGAACACGAGCAATTCCAAAAGCTCTATGGAGAATCCCTCTTCCAAGTGCCACTCTTGTCCCTGGGATTATGGGCACACATGCAGCACGAGTTTTTCATTCCAAATATGAAAAAGACAAGTTAAAACTGCTACCGTACCGAAAATCTACCAAAACTAGTCATCGTTGAGAAATTGTCCTACAGATGTTAGCTGGTGCACTATCCCTTTTATCTTAACGTTTTCAGCCCTCCATTGTGTCCAAGCAAAAGAAGGGCATTCATATCTGCCTATGGGACAGTGGAAACGTGTAGCGAGCCAGGGTTACCATGTAGTCAGGTAGGTTATCTTTGCAGTTCAATGGCTAACGATACTCAACTGGTTTGACAAGGTTATTCTTCTTTGATCAGATAGTTCGTTTACACTTCTTTTTCAAGACACTCAAAGCGATTACTTGCCCACAATATATGCTATATTGATTATTTAGGCCGAATATACGTGCCAGTTCTCTGATCCTCTTGGCCAGTACATCTGCTGCAGCCATGACCGTGTACCGGCGTACTGCGCAAACGGACACAAAATCTATGAGCAGATCGCTGGTAGAGGCTTTAATTCCCGATTTTTTAATCTTTATTATTTCCTTTCGTTTCGTATCTATATTATTTCGTTCGATCTTCAATTTTATTTTTTGAACCGTTTCAATTTTTCTATGTTGCGTTTCTTGGGCTTCNCCCCCCCCCGCACTGCCTTCTTGTTCTCATATTCGGTTACGAACCCTATTTCTTGCTACTGTATCAATGCTAGAAAGCATGTTGAGCTGAGCAGAAGCGTCAGGTCGTAAATAGTGAAAGTGAGCTTGCTTAACAGCTCAACATCCAAGAAAACAAAAAAAAAATCAGAAGCTGCTATAATCAACCCTCCGCACAGTTCTGGGTTCACCGAACCAAATGAATTGGTTAACCAAGTTGAAAGCAATTGGACGAGTTACCACGATCGCTAGAAAAATATCAAAGTCATAGGCGTGGTGAGTCGGACACTATTCCGGGCCGGCTGGTCTTAGATTTTTTATAAATTAGTATCCGGTCAAGGTAAATAAACAGCAATAAATGCAAATCGGTGAAGATGAGGATGAAATCGAATACTCACAGCTTATTCCCTTTCTGTCAACGTTGCTCCACCTTACATGTCTGGGTTAGGAATACCTTTTCCATGACGCGCTGAGACGTACTTTTAGGGGCGTGATCCTTAGCAAAGCGTATTTTAAGCTCTGTGGTACTTGAGATGGTCATCTTCGGAGCTCCTTCGTCGGTAACTGAACTACTATATAAAATATGTATTTCTAGGCGAAACGTATACATGCAACCCTCGGCAAGTTCCATCTTCATGCCCTGTTGGATACGAATGTTCCCCATCTACACTGCCCGAAACTAGCGTTTGCTGTGCTACCACTACAACCGGTAAGCTTGGAATCTTCTACAAAAAAATTATTTCAAAATAAGTTTACCCGAGACACTGGGCCACTCTTGATCACCTACTTTTTTCAGTTCCACCCCTTCCGCCCATAACATTACCTCCTCCTACGGCAATCACACAATGTCCACCTGGTTGGGAACCTTATCGCAACGACTTGGACAATAAGGAGAGAAGCTGTACTGGCCAAACTGATACCACGTCAGTTGAAAAATTGACATTGGGCAATCTAGGTTCCCTTCTATTTTCTTGGCTACAGTATGACAGTAAAAGTTGTCATTTCAGATGCCCCATAGGGTATTCCTGTTCCCCATCAATGATCTTCAGGAAGTACCTGTGTTGTCGGCCGTCTACTTCAATATTTTGTTCGCGTGGCAGTACATTTATGGTCAACAGTAATCCTAGGGTTTGCCTAAGGTATGTATTGGGTTGTCCGAAAAGTTCCCGCCGATTTTTGGTTCATCTTTGAATGAAAATTTCTAGAAGAAGAAATCTATTGTTTGAACAATACATCCTCCATTCTGTTCAGTAAGGCTTCGCCATCTTCCTGTAGGTTCCAGTTCCCCTCTTCCATAGAAGGTTCCAGACTTAAAATCGAAAAACCCTTTCAGGTGTTTTTGCAGTCCTCCAGCGAATTGAACGATTTTCCATTAAAGGAATTTTGCAGAAACCCAAACAAGTGGTATTCTGATGGTGCTATGTCCGGACTATTTGGGGGGTGTGGTGAGACATCCCACCCAAGCTTTAGCAACTTTTGACGAGTGGCCAAAAATACGTGTGGTCTGGAGGTGCCCTGTTGGAAGATTACGCCCTAACAATTGGCCACTTCGGGTGGCTTTTGGTCCATTGCTGCCTCCATAGTTTCTAGCTAACTATAGTACCTTTCCTAAATCATCTTTTGATTGTGCGACAACAGCTCAGGGTAAGTGATTTCCCTGAAATCCCATCAGCAACTCGGCATAGTCATTCGCACCTGGATTTTGACTTTTGCAGCGGTTTGTGACGGCTCACTAGGAAGCTCCGCGATTGTTTCCGCTCCTCATTGCTGTACACAATCCGATTTTCGTCCCTCGTGCTCATGCGTTTCAGAAACGGCTCATTTTTATTTTGTTCGAACAACTAGTCGCACATGGAGGCGCGGTCCATCGCACTGCGCTCGCTCCTTTCGCGAGATATCTAAATATCAAGGCGCTTTACAAAACCAAGCGTCTGCATATGACCATGGATGGTTAATTTTTAAACAATAAGCCCTTGTCCTACTCCAAGAGCAGTGATGTGACGATTTGCTTTGGTTAACATTTTGACTTGATCATTTAAACTGATGGTAGTCTTCCTAAGGGTTGCCGGTCTTCGAAGGCAAATTCACTCTGTTTGGATTCTGCAAACTAGTCGTGCACTGTACGCTCCTCTAGGGCATGGTATACCTAAACGTCATATATCTTACATGCGGCTTGAGCCGCATTCTAGGCCTTGCGGTAAAAGAAATAACTCAGATGCCGAAAATGCACACTGTGGTTCTCCATTTTCATACGAGTCCTGTACAGTCAAACTTCGACAAATGTTGACAGAATCTTAACAGAAATATAGAGGAGGATCTACTCGTTCAGAAAGCATATAACTTTATTAGATTGGGTCCTTGATTTCTTGCACAACGGTTGATAAATCCGGGGTATCAAAAATCGGCTGAAACTTTTCGGACAACCCAATAGTTATAGTCAAAGTATCATTTGAAAGTTCTCAAATAGAAAATGGTTCCTGAATGAACTTCAAAGTCTTGGGGAAAACAAGCCAAAAATGTCGTATACTGCCGATATATAAGCGATAAAGTAATATAAATGCATAAATTTCCTGAGAAAAAAGAGCGTACAAAAAGAAAAGTGAAAAGTTTTTAAGCCTCAGAGCAGATTCGTGCTATTTTTTTTCTGATCTGAACGGAAAACATTTGAAGTTAAATTAAATGTTTTTTTCTTAATGGTATTTTTTTCAGGAACCAGCCCAATCAGTGTCCGAGAGGCTACACCTGCGAGCAGAGCATTATCGTAAGTCCCCAACTTTTCCCTTGCTTCAACGCGGCATAATTGTTGGCCTTGATGAAATCCTTGTGCTGTCCGAGTTTTCGAAGTGAAACTGCCTACTAATTTAATGGCCTAACGTTTTAAAGCAATCGTCGTCTTCAGAGGTCTGAATGCAAATCGAATTGGTTTATACAATAGCCAACATGCGTTTGATCCCTTTCGCACACTGACGACGTGTCAGGAGCTCGGAGAATGTGGTCGATCCACCGAGGTTCCACTATGGACAGAATCCGCTGTCGCCACACATCAAACAGCAGTTATTCAAACCCAGCTCTACGATAAACAAATTCAAAACACACTTGATCACCACCCACATGATGAAAGAATCACTAGGGCTTCACCGTCAAAGCGAGCAGAATCCGCAGTCGCCATAGGCGACTAAGAAGAGCGAATGAGACTTCTTGATGTTTTCCTGACTAATTATGATGAGGATTCACATAAATCATCTCGAATAGTATCTAGGCCCCTGAATTTACTAGGAATACAAGGCCGTTGATTTAGTACACCTATGGAACACGTCAAGCAGAAGAATTATTGCTAAAGTAAACCAGTGTTGTAAGTATTTTAAAAATAAAAATTATCTTTATGCAGCCTTTGTTCTTTCATCGAAATCCATTTCGCCTTATTTTTATTACTACACTACGAATATTATGAATATCATTTGCAGCCTTCGATCTCCCTCTGCTGTAGTGGAGTTGCAAGACCTGAACGTCTACTCTGCACAGATGGCAAATCACCTTCCCTTCTGAATGGATTCATTCGGAGCTGTCCAGTTGAAGGGCAGACTGAAGGTTGCCCCAATGGAGACACCTGCCAGAGATCCACTACGGGAATGTTAGTGTGCTGTTCGAGGTGGGTTCTCTAGAAATTTTTGTCCCTTCAATTGTCTCAGCGATTCATTAGCACTGCTAAGCATCCTCTCAAACGAGCTTGGCACTGATTAACCGTCCCCGGAGGGATGGAAGGCTTGGTTGGCCCAGGCGATTCAAACTCTTGACCATGCGTGTGTGATACCGCTCCGTTTGCCACTACGTCCGCTCCGTCTATACAAACCGCCACTTGTATGGTTTTTGCAGATCCTGCAGATCGGAAGAAGGGGCTTAAAATCGAGAATGTTTCCCTATCACTCCCTCCTCCCATCGTGGGAAACGTAATTCCCCAATGTCTTGCTTGCTGACTTCTACGCCTCTCCGAACATAATAATAAAATTTTTTCCAAACATATATTTAAATCTTTAAAGTATTTTTGTTTCAGTTCGTCTTCCTCCGCAGACGTCTGTCCACAGAACAGGTAAGTTATCCCAGGGGTTGCCTTTTTCTCTGAAGCTTTTCCAAGATTTTTTTATCACCTTGTAAGCTTTGGGGAAAGAGAATTTTCCTGTTACGGAACTATTGATTTTTTTTTAATTCGGATTCTCGAGAAAAAAGGAACAATTCAAAAAAAGTACAATGCCAGCCCCAACTTGAGCGATCATGCTTTCGTGACCCAACCGTCATTTGGCAGGGGAAGGGTAGCTTTCACAGGGTAGCTTTGCATTACCTTTCTACAGGGTGTCCCAAAATTATTTGCGCCGATTTATAGCAATATATTTCAATCCTCTCAGCTGCGAAAGACGATGGAATCTCTATG
>UZAF01019781.1:0-21697 GCA_900617895.1 Haemonchus placei | reverse complement strand
CTCCAGAAGCGAAACGTTCCAGAACACATTACTTTCTGGTCCAAGGCATGTATGATGGTTCCACGAAAACAAGACGCACCGCACACGGCCAAACCGGAGCACTACATGTCGCTGTTGGGGCACACCAGGTATCAGCTCTGAACTCGCTCTTCTTTCTGCTCACGGTGGACGTTATCACAGAAGAACTCAACTCATGGATGGTCCACTGAAGACCATCTTCTACGCTGATGACGTCGCTCTGATAGCACAGAGCAGAGAAGAAATCTAGGAGAAGCTGCAGAAATGGCAGGAAGTGCTGCCGGAGAATGCGCTCTGGCTAAACGTGCAGAAGACCAAGCTTTTCAGCTCCGAAGAGGGCACGAGTCAATCATCGATGGTCACGGGAAAACTATCGAAAAGGTTCAGGACCTCCGATACCTGGGTAGCGATCTAGTCGCTAATGGTAGCGTGGAACACGCCGTGAAAGCCCGAATGAACGCGACATGGATGAAGTGGAGGGAATCCCCCGGTATCCTCTGCGATCGTCGATGCTTCAGAACTCTCAGGGGAAATGTGTATCGGGCAGTGATAAGGCCCACGATGCTCTACGGCAGCGAGCGTTGGCCGGTGAATAGAAACCATGAAATCAGCTCCACTACGTGAAAATGAGAATGCTCAGGTGGGCCTATGGTTGGACGCGACTGGATCGAACCAGAAATGAAGACGTCAGGGCGGCTATGCAAGCAACCTCAGTCCAGCTGAAGGTGGGAGAGCAGCGCCTGCGATGGTTCGGGCATGTGCTGAGAAGACCACAGAATCATCCGATAAGGGTGGCAATTGAGTTCGAAGCTCAGGGTAAGCGACCACAAGAAGTCCCAAAGAAGAGATGGCGGGACGTGATCAAGAAGGACCTTGCCGAAGCTAGAATGATGGCAGAAGATGCCGTGGATCGACAGAAGTGGGGACGGTTGACGAGAACAGCGCCCTGCGACGGCGCGGGATCAACGCAGGAGAAGAAGAAGGAGTATTGGTTGTCGGACTTCGAAGGAAAAACTGGAGGAGCGGCATATCCATTCGCCAACAATCAGATGAAAATCCGATTGAAGCTTTTCTATCCCGCCACTTGGTGGATGTAACAACTCGATCAGTTTTTCATTCTTTTCATTCCATTCTATTCCGCGTTCTCCTGTTTAAAATTTTAGAGCCCATGTAGCTCTGAATAATATTGAAGAAAATAGTTCATATAAGACCCTCCCAAACCCTCTTATTTGTAGCTTGATATTTCAGCAGAGGTTGGAGCTGGGTTGAGCCGCAGCCTTTCAATGGCGAACGTCCTATCCAGAACGTTAAGCTTTCGTGAGAATCGATATCCATGGCCAAGTTCGTATTGATGGCTGCAGCTCCACTGTCTCTGCCTTCGCATGTTTACAAGGACAGTTCTCTCCATGCAGCGGGCGATGACTTCTCGTCTCGGTCAGTTCAATGCTCGTAATTGATATTCACAGTTTGGATCATCGGATCTCCGATGTAACCTTTTGATGCAAGCGTTCCTACCATCCTACTTAGTCCGTCTCCTTTTGGGTAGCCTGTAATGGAACTGAAATTTCAGCAGCCTCGGTCCAATACAACGCTGCCGTATTTAAGTTTCTCCAAGTTCACAGGAACTCAAACTCTACTCAAGTTCTTGTTCTGGCTGTATGTATAGGTATTCAAGAGTAAGTTGGCAAGCCCTGATGAGAGAGCTGCTTATAATACAAGCGGCTAGCCAGGCTGTTTCAGATTGTACAAGGGATTATTTGTTAGAGGCGACTCGGAACCGCACCTCGTTTCTTTTCAGTCTTTTGAATGAAAGCCTTCGGCTGAGCGGACCCGAAGGTTATCAACCGCACCCCTTATACTCTACTGAACATATTTACAAGAAGAAAGAAGTATGAATTGACCCAGCCCTGCTCACAAAGACAGAGTTCATCCTTGCATCCACCGGCTTTTATGGGTAGTTGACAGTGTTTTTTCGTCCGCGGCTTGCCCCCTCTCCGCTAGCCATGGTTGAACCAATTAGCTTTGCCACCAACCTGCTGGATATTTTTAAGCGAATAAAATCTGGCGACTCTCGAGGGTTTGACTGAGAAGGTTCTACCAACCACAATTTTAACACAGATTAATCTTTATTCTTATTTCTGTTCACAAAGTGTTAGATGTCTTTGAAATGAGGTGTGTTCCGTATCATTTGGAGAAGCCTAGCGTAATCAAACAGATTATCAACGCTTCTTTATGAGTGATTCGTGAGCAGGTGCTGCAGCTCCTTCATTTGGATCCATATTCTCATAGGCACCTGCGTCTTTTGCTGAAATCCTTCTGTTCCTTATGTTCCTATGGAGCCACGAAGTCGCTATCGCTTACCCATCTCCTCAGCGGCTGCTATGAGATCCTGCCTGTCTCCTTCGCCAGGTTCAAAATCAGCTTCAAATGTAGGCTCTGAAATGGATCATCTCATTGTGTCTCGGACCAGACTGTTGGTGTATTGAAGCAGTGTTTTGGAGTGAAGCCTGGTGTCAAAGGAAATCTGAAATAAAGTCGAATGATAGCGGAACACGTACGCATTGATACTTTCCGTCTGAGCCTGGCAGTAGCTAGCCTTCGTACTACAGGTGGTTGAGTCTGAGATTTTTGTGCTGCATTTGGCGTTGGGATCACCTCCGACTTGGACTTGTCTTTGGCTCCTTTCTCTTTTATTTCTGTACCCTTCGATGGGGTTTTTAGAGCATTCGGAGCGAGATTTCCTGTAGCGGGTGACTTGACCGGAAGAGCTTTGGACAACACTGCGGGTTCCTTAATTAATCAGATTCAGTATATAAAATTTTCTATTCGACCTTAAACTAATTTTTCTCATCAAACAATCATCTAAAAAATCAAAGTTCCAAAGTTCTACGCAAATTACGTACTGATTTTGTATTTGTATTTGTATTTGTATTTGAATTTTGTAACCGGCCATGACGAGCTTTACACATCACATGTAGTTGAAGAATTAATGGAAGAATTAACTGAAAAATTCATCTAAAATCTGAATCGCCTTAAATGTGCGTTCATTCAGATGATAAATGTTTATTTCCTGGCCAAAAACAATTTTTCTCAGAAAAAAAATGCAGTGTAGGCCTTTGTAGAAGGATATATAGGGTTGTCTCAAAAGTCACCCATTTTCAAATTTTTATCTATTTTTATCCTAAAAATGCACTATTATTGTACATCATTTGCACCAACACTATCAAAAACTTGTTACAACACTGGACAGGGTGTGAATGCTTCGTTCCTAGAAGCCCCGTGGTTCCAAGCTAAAAAGGTCTTCCGATGAATCGAATTTCTTACCCACAAGATGGCTACTGAGGTACAGGAATAACTGGAAGTCGAGAGGGAGACGCGCTATATCGAGGGTGCAGCAGAATTCTCCCGCTTCAGGATTTCGAGCTTTGTCGTCTCCGGGACATGTGGTCTTGCACTGTTGTGGGACAGAATGCCTTGTCGAGTTTCGAAAAGGTTAGCCGGAGGAGTTCTTCTCTGAAGTTCGCAGGCGATCACAGTAGATGTAACTCGGGACCGTTGCCTTGGGAGGAAGGGGCTCCAGTGATATACTCAGCTAACGTCCATCAGACGGACAGCATGATTTCCTTACCGAACAATCCTCATTTCGCAGTCGGTTCAGCCCCTTCTGATGGATCCAGCCAGCCTTCTGCAAGTCCCTTAATGCCCCACTTCTCAGCTCCACTGATTATGTTGTCAAATCAGTCCGTTGGGCGGGAGCGTGAAAGAAGTCATTTGCAATACGTCATTTCTGGGAGCTGCTTAACTCATAAATCCACTGATCAGACTTCAAGACTTTTCCGAAGGCAAATACCCCTGTTTACCGGTTATTTGGAGTAGCCGAGTGTGATTGCTAAAGAGCAAATCCGATTTATTTATTGTGTATGGACGTTGTCAGAACCACATTTACCTCGGTTCACTAACTACTCACCTACTCATTGTTTGATGTGTGGGTCCTGGTGCGAATGCCAAAACCTCTACAGACTTGATAACCCGTCTGAGATCTCGTCCGCCTTTGGATGTGGACGTCAACCACGCCGTTTTTCGGTTTTCTATTAAGCCCTATACAGTCAGTTTTTCTACCCAACCTCCTACTTTGTGCTATTCTTTGGGATCACAGGTCAATCCCACAAGGAAATCTCAGAAACCATTCTTATCGTGGACTGTGCCTTTCAATGCTTCTTTGACTGTCGCTCCGGTCAATAGTTTCATTTATAAATAATGGCAACATGTACTAAGGAGATAAGGGTGGAAGATGATGTTTTCTTCGGTGTTGATCAATCATATTTGGCAATTCGCTTAGCAATACGACCTCCATGCAATATCGTAGCTGGAACTGGATGCGTATTTGGCAGTTTGATGACTTGTTTGAGCCAGCCAATGAACAAGGTTGTGCTTTCATCTTCTTACAATAAGACCAGTCTAGAAACATCCAAACGATCCAGAACAGAAAACGAGACGTTTTGGCGGATATCCATCCACTGACTCTACCCCGGCGATCAGGAGGTTGAGGAAACGCAGCGGAGAGCCTCTAATACTCCCGCCTCGTCGTAGAGGATTGAATACCTTGGTGTGAAACTTGACTAACGACTGATGAGTCTTATGTTTTGGGTGGTATGGTTTAAGAAATTGGCCGTGCCAAGAATGACGATCGGCATAATCCTCTCTGTCATCGCCTCTGAAGCTAATAGCATTCACCCGAACCGAAGTAGGTTTACGTCATGTTTTAACCTCAATATGAAATCCAACATCCACGTAAAACAGAAGCTACTCAGGGCTCTCAAAAAGAGTTGACCTCACCTACCGGCAAAACATTCCTATAGATTTCCTGAATGATTCCTGATTGAACTGAACCTCTGCTTTGAATGAGATGGAAAGAGCTCTAAGACTCGAAGGAAGCCCGTTTTTAGAACTGAGGTTTCTTTCTTTCTTAGAATTACGGTACTAAACTTACCATACAATTTGCGTGAAATAATATAAGACCGAACATGACGAGTGCAAGTGTTAGAATAATGCATTCACACACTGTAGGTAATCAAGAATAAGAACCATCTTAGGGTTATCAAGCCGATGTTGTTCACTTTTTCGCTCTAGGTGCTCACCTTTGAGTAACGGTCGAGTATGTGATATCGATTGGGCTCATAAATGCAAAACGAAGGTGTTTTCCTTGTGGTCATTCGGACACATGCGGCAGGAGCCCACCACGAGGGCGTCATGTACCGTAGCCTAAGATTGGCATGGCAACTCGGGGTGAACTTCTGATCGCTGTCCTGTAACTCACTGGCACAGTATGTGCCTGGTGGTATTCTAGCGTCACTTGAGTTCGCGGTACCACTTGATGTAGGTGGATTGAACAACCTCTGCAGTATAGCACGGGTAATGTTGTTGATGAGGATCAACTCCTCCAGATCTACCCATGATTTTTAGTTAAATCAGGTATCTTGAATGTCTTTCCTTCATCATGGCTGGCGAAGACCAAATCGCTTTGAACCAGTCTCCTGGTCAGACCTGGTATTGATTGACCTACGAGTAAGGGTGTCTTGATTCTGTAGTAGAGACCCCAACCCTTCGAAACTCGGTGCCACATGTTTGTTTTTATTTATTTGTTCATTGGCTAGGGATCTAGACCGCCCACCTCCACTTTCCGGAGGTTAGTCTCCGGCTTTTCAACAGGGTCCTCCTTCTAACCCCAGTTAGCCTCCGTTGAATATTATCTCCGCTGACTCCCTGATGAAGACAAAGTCCAAATGTCAAGTTGTAGATAGCTAGATGACCGTAGGATCCTCGTTCTGAACTGGAAAATTCCAAGGACATTGTAGGCATGGTCTAAATAAATTTTATCTTAGTAAACAGTGAACGTCCAACAACAACGAAATTAATAACAAAAACAACAATTGAGGGCATCTAACAATTATATTTTAAAACTTCGTAACGGATCATTTTTCTGACGGTTATGGACCTTCTGACCGGCGGACTTTCCTTGAAGCTTACGCCGATGTTTCTGGCCAGGTTTTGACTTCTTCTTTCGACTAACAGAATAATTGATCCCTCGTAAGGATTTTGGAACTGAAAATCATATACATTCCTACATTTCACGCTACGAGCTAGAAGTTCTCGAACAATTAGGTATACCGGTTAAACTAAAAACAACATACCCATATACTCAGGAACATCGGCTATGGAATTCGAATGTACTGCTAGAGTGGTTGGGCGTGTGCTCGTCTCCATCAGAATCTTTTCTCTAGGATTGTTTGCAAAGTACGATTGTAACTTTGCCGATCTCATCATCTGAAATCGCCCTTATTACCCACAGCTTCCTTGACTAGCCGTTTTCCTAGAAATGTGATTGTTCAATGTCTTCTAGGTAGATATGGATTTGATTTTTAAAATTTAAATTTATGAAGATTCCAGGAATCACAATATTTTCGGACTTTCTGTAAAACAAGCAAAAACAGTGCCTTACCTCCAGTTTTATTTCTTGCATTCTAGCCGCTTTAATAACCGTTTTGCCACATTTTGAGAGCACCTCCTAGAAAGTCTTGGTAACTCGAAAACAAAAAATGAAAAACATATATGCAGTAGAAGTATAGTAGCTCTTCAAAGTGAAACGCACCTTCACTCTCAGAACAAAGGAATCCAGCTCATTGATACGGATCTCATAGGGAACTATCACTTTGCGGCCCACTATAAAAGAAAAAAGATACACTCATCGTGTAAAAAAACGGGATCTATTCGAAGCTACTCTGTGTATTTATTTCCTCCTGGACAGTGTCCAAATATACTCGTTCCGGTGGGGTGCAGAAAGACAAGGCTGTGCCTTTGTTGCGACCTCTCGCTGTTCTGAAGAATTTAAGTTAGCGGGACGGCGAAATTCCCCACGAATTATTGGTTAGAGAACCCCTATAATTGATCGCCAAAATGTTGAAAACAAAGTGCATACCTCCCTACGCGGTGGATGTAGTTGTCAGTAGATGTGGGGAAATCCAAATTGATTACATTTCCAACTTGGTGAAAATCGATTCCTCGAGAAACACCTGATTCCTTGTCGCGACGAGAGGGCTGAAAGTTTTCAGGGGTAAATTAGTTGATTGATGAATTTGACAAACTGTATACAAAGATGAGGCGCCCCTGATTTGATACTAAACGATTTTTCTTGCCCACCGCCTTTTTACAATGATCTTTCCTTTACCCAGCTTCGTATTAGTGCCCAATCGAGACCTAGTATTTTCAAAACAAAGCTCTTCTCTTTTGCTCTAAAATACTTGCATCTCCTAGAAATAGAAACTACGGCCACCCAATCAGGAGCCGAACGCAGTTTTCCACTCCTTAGGAGATCAGTGATAGCTTTGGGAGGATCAGCCTATGAGAGAAAGTGAAATAATAGTAACTGTTTGTTTTCAACGAAATCAAACATAAGCGAACTCGAACTGAAAATTATTTGTAATTTGACTAGAAAATTTTTACAGAGCACTATTTGACAAACATTTACGAAGTAAAACTGATAGTGACTTGTAGGAGAAAGGCATGTAGTAAAACTCTAGAAGAAAGAGTAGTAAAAAGACACGTAGTAGAAATGAGTTCAGACTACCTGTTTCGGTTTAGGCTCTTCTTCTTCAATGGCATCAGTAGCATCAGAGGCTATGACTATGTCGAATGCGCCATTATTATACTGATTGATTACATAGAAACGCGAATTAGCCGGCATACAAGAGTTCAAAATACCAGATTTCAATCCAAACGACCGCAAAACCAGCGAGGTCCTAAATGGCTCAGAGGTGAGTTTCGCATAAGGGCTGGCTTTATACTAGCATGCATGGTGAGTAAAACTATAAGAGATATGATGGCTTGGGTAAAAAGAAGAGATGAAGAAACTTACTTATAGCACCTATTAGTGTCGTTAACAAAAATTATCGTTTTGCCAACTATTAGACGCAATTTAAACATCGCAACGAGTATGGCGAATCGTTCATTATCATCCAAGCATGTTATTTGGTACTGCGTTAGCTGATCGACATCAGGTAGGTCCCCTTCCTAAGTAGCCGCAGGTTCATAAACAACAAGAAANAATCTAACATCAATGAGCTTTAACCAACCTTTAACTTAAGTGTGAGAACTGGTCCTGTCATAAAGAGGCTTTTCAACGAGCTCATATCGTCCGTAATAGTAGCTGAGGTCAATATACATTGATACTTGACTGGGAGGTATTTCTTTAGAGAGCTAAAATTATCTTTGCATTTGAATCCGGTAGACATGGTACGCTGACTCTTTCATAAAAACACCACGCTTTACCTCATTTCTTCTTCATAACCAAAGGATAATAAAAGATCTGCTTCGTCGAGAACAAGGTGACGTACGTCTCCGCAAAAATTCCGTCTGACTGCCAGAACTTCCAGTATTTTTCCAGGTGTAGAAACAACGAAATTGGCTGTATCCTAGAATCAAGAGCTGCTGAGCTGTGAGTGGAATGAGCACATGAAATCTTTTCCAAAATTTTACTAGTCATTATTTACAGATCAGAAAACAATTCTCAATAATAGTTACAGTAATAGTAAGGCCATTATAAAAAAATCATAATAATAACAGCTTACATTCTCCCAAACCGATCGCTCTTCTGAAGTCAAATCTGCTAAATTGAGGGATCGCAAGAACGGAAGCGGTTGAAGTAGTTTTAACAAAAGGTCGTTGATCTGCAATAGAAACGTCAAACTGCAAATTCGTATTCATATTATTCAATTTTGCCTACCTGTACGCAAAGCTCTTTAGTAGGTGCAATGAACAAGGCAAACGGACCATTTGGCTCACTGGAGATTGTCTTAAAATTAAAAGGTTCTGGTTTCATAGTAGAGGAACGGCGATTCCAGCACTTACAGTTACATAGCTGATAGCTTTGTTAACAATAGGAATCAGATAAGCTCCTGTTTTGCCGCTTCCCGTTCGAGCTCTCGCAAGGACATTTTTGTCTTCAAAAACGAGGTCGAAAATAGATTCCTGTACTTGCGTCGGCCATTTCCAACCCATGTTACCGATTGCCTGAGAAGAGGCGGTTGCAAATAAGTCATCAAATCATCTATTGTTCAAGAAATCCAACGAAGAAATTCCATGATATTCACCTTGAGTAATCTCTCATCAATGTCAAAATCATTGAACGTCTTCGCACCAACTTCTGGCGTAACAACATCAAGTTTGGGTTTCTTCAGGTTTTCAAGCTGTTTTCTGGAAAGTGGTGGTAGAGTAGGAGGTAGGAAAAATTATTCAGAAAAGGAAGACAGTATAGAACGTTCCCATCGAGCTTTCGGGAATAAATAACCTAGGCATCCAAGTTCTTGAAGGCTCGCACCAGCACCATCAGCTTTAATGTTTTCTACTACCAAAGCGATACTAACTTAGAAAGTAATGTACATTGTTTTCATTTTTGTGATAAGGTCTACCACAGAACATGCACCTTACGCTAACAATACCGATTCCCAAAAAGCATGAAACTTTCAATGGATCTAGACCATAAAGCACAAAATATGCCGCTGAACGTTGATTTAAAATTTTGAAGAGTTTTCCACAAACCGTTCCTTACCACGGAGTTTCCAATTGGATTGCTTCTCATTTGTCGTTACTTGTTTTCGTTAAAATCGAAAAGTTCGTCTTTAAAGGTTCACAGAAAGTACAACACCTTGTTGGTGCACCTCAGAACGAAAGCACAACTACTCCACTATTAATCCATTCAAGATATTAAGGTGCTCTTATGAATTTATTAATGGACTACAAAATTTACGAAAATGCTTAGCTCACCTATCAATTTTAATCGAAGCACTCTTCAAAAATACGTTAGAGCAAAAGAGCAAAGTTTTATCAGATTGCCCTCACCTCAGCTTATTTTTATGCAGACGTTTTCGTTTCCTTTTTCCTCGAACTTCAGTCTCAACCTCCACAATAGTGGGCTAAAATGAAACGGCGAGCTTTTCAGAGAAATTTCCATAATAAAGCAAATTACTTGAAGATGTTACCTTAACTTTGTCAGTTGGTGTGGTTTTTTCGGCAGCTTTCGCTTCGAGCTCACTCTCCGCGAACTTTACGCGAGGCTTGGATTTCCCTTGCGAGCTGGATGCTTCCTCCTCATCACTGACGGAACTCGAAACCTTTTTTGATTCCTTTTCCTTTTTACCCATATCTGACGAAAACAGGATTGACACTTCAACTCGTACCGATTTTGTAAATTCAAAAACAACGATTATCTATGAAAATAGCAAAAAATAGTTCTTAATACCTGTTGCGACGTCAAATCGCAAGTGAGGCGTGTAGCTACAGAACGCGTAAAAACACCTCAAATCTCTTAGTGTAATTGCGTACTATCAGCATTACAGTATGAAGCGCCTAGCATCATCTAAAGAAACAGGAGAGTCGCGCGGAGCGTATCGCAAGCGCTGCAAATTCGCCCGCCCTCCTGTCGATGGGGCGCAAAATTGACTAAGTATTTGAGAATTTTTCAAGTGTTTCAATTCAATCTTCACACTTTCCTTAAAATAGTTGGTTTTTTAATTCAATACGAGAACTGGGCTAGTTGTAAAATACTGGCAGCATGGGTGTTTTCAGTCTTCAGTCGCGTATTTGATTAGGTTCGATTGAGTATTTTCCGCTGAAATGTGTTTTAATGTGTTTGCGCTTGTTGCAATTTCTTGATCATTTCATTCCATGTGTGGGTTGTCTTTGATTGCCGACATTTCTCAATGTTGACCTTCGCATGAGTAATAAGTCTTTTTATTGTTTTTTGAGCCTGTGTATTTCCTTTCTTTGCTGTATTTTCCTTATATTTCCTTATGTGCGAGCGTTTCGATCGACTGTACCTTTTTTATTTTCGATTTCAGCACGTTCACCATTGATCACTCGCGATTTTGTTCAACTAACTGTCTAATTTCTTCTTATATATTTGCACTTCCTTTTTCAACTTGTTCCTGTGTCTAGTTGCTATTCTTTTACTTTTTTCTTTTTCTTATTTTCCTGTGGGTCCTGTTGACAACAAACCATGAATCTCTGTGGTTGGACTCCATGCTCACTCGCACGTATGATCCTTTCTCGTCCACATTGGTGATAAACTATTAACGGGTCATTATGAATAAATTTGTTTCTGCCAAAATGTGATGGACTACAAGCCAAAAGAAAAACATTGCTGTGTACGCATGGATTAAAACTCAACAAAAGAAAAGAAGTCTAAGTAACAACGTTGACACTATTCAGAAATATCCCGTCATACTGGCCGTACTTCCATCCCGAACGCAAACTAGAAATTTTCCATCGTCAGAAATGCCGTACTCATTTTTTTTATTGTCTATAAATTGCTAGTCCTCTGTTCTTGCAATATTCATAAGAATAAATGATCAAAATACATCCAAACAAATGAAACAATTTGGCAACATACATGACGAACCGCTCAGCAAACGTGCTGTGGGAGATGTGAGTGGCTTCAGATGGTAATATGCCAGTTCACTTGCAGGAAATATTGTGCCAGAGGAACCGCTCGCAGTAGGCGTTTTGGGGGAACGTCTGTTTATATAGACTCATAGAAATGAAGTCAGTCGCAATTTTCAAATGGTAAATGGGAAAGCAATTCGAAACGAATTCTGATAGTCTACCAGCACGAGGTAACGCAATTCGCCTGATTGCGGAGTTCCAGAGTTTTACTGGAAGAGAAAGCACGGTTAACAAATGGAGGCTAAAATATGGCTTCAAATAGTATTGAATGAGTCTTGCCGAATATTATTTATGAGTGCAATTAGATTATAGTAAAGCTGTCAAGCTTGGAACAAAAACATCACGTCGCAATTGTGAAAGCAATTTCAGGATAGTGTGAGCATCTACAGTGTGTGATTGCACGGCGTAGCGGTATGTATTTTTACATGGAGCACGTTGTCCTTGCACGACGAATAAATTTAGGCGTGGCGCACTGTAGTAGCAGGTGATACGCAAGTGCACAGTGTGACTAGAGGTATTTTTACGCAGCGTACTGCTGTCTACCGTAATTTCAATTTGTTTCTTTTTGAAAATTACTCGAATTCGGTTTTTTTTCCGATGCTGATCTGCTGAAAGTAGTGGATATGTGGTGGACGTAATTGCTGATCCTTCCGTAGGTTCACCAGACTGTTCTGGGCTTTAGATTACAGTTTTATATTAGCGTCCATTGTTTCGAAAGTCTTCCAGTCGGTTATTTGGAACGCCCTATTCCATTTGATTTGTAATATTTGCTATCAATTTTCAGTTTCTTGCTATTTTTCTATGTTATTTTATGCAGATAACTTTGTTGCACGTGTTTTTCTAAAAATTAAATTGCCGTTTAAGTTGAGTTTTCCCCAAAATAGCATGAGTGTCAAATTCTAATTTGATTAACTAATTTAAGGCTTCGAATTTCAAATCTAATCAAAGTTGCTCCCTTGGGAAGCATTATTAGGGAGGGGAGCCTTTGGGTAGCACTATTTGTAGTGCTAGCAGCTTTAGGAGTATTAAGAAGGGAGGTTATTTGCCTTGATAGATGATCGATGAATTCTTTCTGGGTCGAGGCCTTTTTCGGGGGAAATTTCGCCTGTTGTGTGATTTTATAAAACTTAGTTTAACTTGTAACGCACGTCGATCACTTACGCATACTTTCCTGTTTCTTCATTGTTTCTCTCTGTATCTTGTACTTATTATTATTTATTATGTTTTCTCCTTATTTTATACATTTCAGGCGAATCATTATGGACGAAGAAATAAATGAAACAAACGACAAGGAAAACTTCGACCTCAGTGCGATGTCGGCTGAGACGCGCGATATCGCAGACTCTACAACGCACACGAAAAAGGCCTATGTAATTGTGGGTTGAGCCACTTCTGCTTTCCCCAGTTGTTCCTCACCTTCCCATTATTGTTTGGAAACTTATATTAAAGAACGCTACGGTTCCCCTTTCACAAACACTTATGAATACGGTCGTTTTTATAGACCGATGAAGATGTTCCATATGAAGAGGATATTCTCCGAAATCCTACATCATTGCGTAGCTGGCAACGATATATAGATCACAAGAAGAAAACCAACTCACCTTGGAGGCAAATTTGTCAGGTAAGTAGTTTAAGGCCTTTTGCATTATTAACATTTTTGAATGATCTGGTTTTAATAAGGTCTTAGACTGGGACATTTTGGATGATAGTTATTTGACTTGTAGCATTATTCCTGTCCTCTATCTACGAGCGTATTTTCAGGTTTATGAGCGATCCTTGAAAGTATTCGATCGCAGTTATAAGTTATGGTACAACTATTTACGTTTTCGACAACGCGTTATAGCTCACAAGCCACCTACTGATATATCGTGGTCGCACCTGTGCGATGCATACGAGAGATGTCTTATTCATATGCACAAGGTATGTTTAGAATTGTAATTTTTTTGATTCGCTGATTCGAGCGGATGTTTTTTTTCCTATTTAGAAAAGTTTACTTCTGTGACGTTTTCTTTCAGTCCCCACAATTTTTGTCAAAGTTTGCGTTTATTTTTTGGTGTTTGGGTATCTTTTTAAGAGATTCCTCAGTTCATTCCTAATGTATTTACTGTTAAGATGCCTCGAATATGGATGGATTACTGTGCAGTGATGACGAAAAGGCGAGTGATCACAGACTGTCGCCGAGTGTTTGATAGGTTTGTTGATTTCAACGAGAATTTTTCCAAATAGTACGTCTTTGCAGTATTCTTTGATGATTTAACGGTTTAGGGCTTTACGTGCACTGCCAGTGACGCAGCATCTGCGAATTTGGCCCCTTTATATTAAGTTTGTCACAAGTCATGATATTCCAGAAACCTGCATACGAGTTTACAGAAGGTAAATTTATTTGTTCGGTAAATTCTCAAATTGAGGATTCATATATAGTTCTTCACATGCTCAGATATCTCAAATTAAACCCACGCGGTCGAGAAGATTTCGTGGAGTACCTCATAAAGATTGATCAACTTGATGAGGCAGCCCGACAATTAGTTGCCCTCGTAAACGAAGATATGCCGGTGTCAGATAAAGGGAAAACGGTTCATCAGGTATGGTCACGCCCCAATTTGAACCATTTTGTCTATTAATTTCACGGTATTATTGCAGCTTTGGGCGGAACTTTGCGAATTGATTTCGAAGAACCCAAAGAAAGTGCATTCGTTGGATGTTAACGTTATCATGAGGCAGGGTATCCAGAAGTATTCCGATCAGGTTAGTTATTCAGTTGGAAATGTGTTTCTCGGATAAGAAAATCGCTCAGCAACAACCTGCAGCTCACCTCCTGTAGCCTTTTGTTTTATGACAATTTCAAAAAAAATTCTTGATGGGTTGTTCCAACTACGGTCGAAGGGCTTCTTTCAGCTGATTGAGATGTCTTTATTTTGTTTGATATTTCTTTTTTGTTTAATCGCTAGTGAATCTTTTTCGGAATTTCGGAACATGTGGTTTAAGGAATCGCCAAGTTAACTGTTACGAGATCATAGCTGACAGTTAAACTTAGTTGTCCTTTCTTGCGGTTTTCTCTAAATATTTCACTGTTTACTTTGTTTATTGTAGGTTGGGATTCTTTGGTGTTCATTTGCTGAATACTACATTCGAGCTGGACAGTTTGAAAGGGTAAGTTATCTGATTTTGTTTTATTCACTGCTCTCGTCAGACCTACTTCTACATGAAAGTACTGCGTTCCAATTTAGGCACGAGACATTTACGAGGAAGCCATGATCTCCGTGAAGACGGTACGAGATTTTACTCAAATCTTCGATGCCTACGCGGCCTTTGAAGAACGGAATACAGCCGCGAGACTGGACAACCTGGCCGGCTCGCCGAGTGAAGAAGAAGAACTGGAGCTGGAGTGGCTCTTCGCGAGGTTCGCATAGCTGATTATCTACGGTAAAGCCTACTGTAATTTCAACTTTAGATTTGAACACCTTATGGCTCGACGGCCGTTGTTGTTGAACAGTGTGCTGCTCCGCCAAAATCCTCACAATGTCCACGAATGGCTGAACAGGGTTGCTTTATATGAAGGGCAACCTGAAAAGGTTAGTCAAGCTCGGCAATCTGTTAAATATATCATGTTCAAGTCGTGATTTCTGGTTTCTTGCTCTTGTTTCCTTTTCTTGCTATTGCAATCAGCCTTCAAAATTTTGGAATGTTTTATTGCATTTTTTAGAATTTCTCGCCACTTTTCATTTCATCGAAAAAAATCAGTTCTCTTTTTTGTGGGAATGTTTTTCAGGCAATGTGTTAGTGATTAATCGTAATTTGATGAATTTTGTACATATTACAGTTTCATTGCGGCGAGATGAGATATTTTGTTTATTTGTGGTTGTGATTTCGAACAAACACGCTTTCCCTAGTTTGATTTGTCTCTGGTCAACGAAGAAAATTCTTATGTACCCTTTTTTCAGCAAATCGACACGTACTTGGAAGGGGTACGAACTGTAAAGCCAAAAATGCAAGTAGGAAAGCTGTGCTCGTTGTGGATATCGTTTGCAAAATTCTACGAGAGTGCTGATCAGCTCGATGATGTGAGTTACCATAAAGGAGTTTTTACGACTGTTTGTGTATTTAAATAAGGATATATGCGCTGTGAAATGAACCTGCGGCTGGTGGAAAACAACATTTGAGATGTTTTCATAGCGTTTGTAGTCATTCAGTTTCTCTTCCTCACAAAATTATTTCAAACTTCCTCTTTAACATATATTTTTCTCAAGCGGGGCGAAGTGGAAATGACCGATGGGGTATTTGAAACCATCATGCAAACCCATGATGTTTCCTTACTCTAGTGAATACCAAACTTTTCTATATCCATTGAGTGTAGCATGCTTTCTATATCAAACCCTCTGTTTTTATAGGCTCGAAGCATTTTTGAAAAAGCTACTCAAATTCCGTATGCGAAAGTGGATGAGCTGGCCACGGTATGGTGTGAATACGCAGAGCTTGAACTGCGACACAAGTTAGTGATAAATTTGGTATTATATTTATTTTAAGATTCTTTATTCTTGGTTGTTTTTTTCGATTTTCCCTCTTATTTTTCTTTTGTCGCTCTCAGATTTGCTAGAATGTTGATAATCCTCCTGCATGTGAACTGAATTCTGCCAAAAGTGAATTTTTAGGTCATCCGAAAGGGCGATTACTGTATTACGACGTGCATGCGCTCCTCCACCTCGTAAAACGAATTATTTCGATGAGACGGAAACCGTTCAAGCCAGGGTTCACAAGAGTCTCAGAGTGTGGTCCATGTATGCAGATCTGGAGGAAAGCTTCGGAACGGTGAGAATGTTGTATTGAGCTGGTATTATTCTACCAAATAATCATTAGCATTTAAGTCTCATGAAATTCGATTTTGCAGATCGATTCGTGCAGAGCAGTGTATGATCGCATCCTCGATCTTCGAATAGCAACTCCTCAGATCGTCATCAACTATGCGATGTTCTTGGAAGAACACGATTATTATGAATACGCGTTTAAGGTGCGTTCAGGTTCCGTGCCCTGAAGATAGTATTCGCTGTAAAATCTGGAGTTTCTTTCCTGCAGCACTCGGGTATTGCCCTCCCTACTCTCATTATGTCACATTCAGGCTTATGAACGAGGAGTAGCGTTGTTTAAGTGGCCGCAGGTGTATGATATATGGAATTTATACCTCACAAAGTTTGTTAAACGATATGTGAGTTGCAACTATTCATAATTCTTCTCCTCGCATAGTCACTCAGCAATCAAACTATCATTAATTCAGGGTGGAAAGAAATTGGAGCGAGCTCGGGATCTTTTCGAGCAGTGCCTTGAGACATGCCCATCAAAGTTCACAAAAAGTTTGTTTTTCTATAAATCGTGTTTTTCTAGAGATCTCAAGCCGTGCATTTTGACCACGATCGATTTACTTCAGATATCTTCTTGTTATACGCAAAATTAGAGGAGGACTACGGACTAGCTCGCCATGCCATGTCTATTTATAGTCGTGCAACAGAAGCTGTAGATAGAGCGGATATGTATTCGGTTAGCCTTTTCTTATGGAGAATTTCTGCCTTCTTGCTCATTTAAAAATCGGAAGACGATTAAGTCAAACTGTAGTGAAAGATATGTCAGCTTGAGCATACTCGAAGCTAAAAGTTGTGGCGTTCGCACAGCATACCAGCGATTTTGAAAATCACTATCCTTTTTATTCTTATCGACGAGATTACGCTGCTCATTTCCGTCATCGCGTGTCTTAGGTGGAATGGCCCATTGCTGTCAAAAAAAGCGGTTCCAAATACGCTTGGATGCCGAAATAGTAACAGTTCTGTTTAGATATTCAATATTTATATCAAGAAAGCACAAGAACTCTATGGATTGCCCCATACGCGACCAATTTACGAACATGCCATCACTGTCCTTCCAGAGGATTCCTCTCGGTAAGTAAATGGATTAAGTAGTTCGATGTAAGCCCCGCTTGAGGCCGTTAATGCATCTCAGTAGTTGTAGCAGCTCTGGTTGCTCAATTAATCCCTTTGTTATCAGTGGGTAAATACTAATTACTCTTCTGTTCTCAGAGAGCTGAGCTTGCGATATGCACAAATGGAACGCACACTTGGTGAGATTGATCGCGCTCGTGCAATATTCGCACATGCTTCCGAGATCTGTGATCCTAAGGTACCATTTTTGAAATCTTTTTTTAATATTTGAAGTCGTTTCCCTGTGAGACATGTTTTATTATATATACTGTGGAGCACTGCGTGCTTATGCACAGGTGGTTTTGTCGCACTCAAGAGCTTTTCGCTCATAGAGCTGTATTACCATAACGAGCTCGCAATATGGTAATCCACCTATAGTGTGAGCGCTGAAACTTGCCAGCACCATATTTGCAACCTATTCAGCACACCCAGTGCTTCTGATCCCAAAGGGTTTGGGTATCTTTTTACCTAAACTGATGTTATCTACTTATCCTTATCGCTTTCTAAATCTTACTCTTGGAATTCCTAGATCCATGGCCAATTCTGGGACACATGGATGGACTTCGAGGTCAAGCATGGTAATGAGGACACTTTGCGTGAAATGCTCCGAATCAAACGATCGGTACAGCAAACGTACAACACGAGTGTGAAGCATATGTCAGCACAGCTGATTGCTGCTGGAGCTGCGAAGGTCTGTTACTGTCTCTATTTCAACACTTGTTTCTGGTTCTCTCGAAAATCTCACTTTCAGGCTGCGGAAGAGAATAAGTCTACTAATGCTATGCGGTTGTTGGATAAGCAGGTGTGTGCATATATTTCGCGAATGTCGCAATTCTTCAAGGATTACTCATTTTTTTCAATGGCTGTTGCTTATTTTCCAAGCATACCTGGTGTTTAGCCAACTGTCATTTACTGTTTACAGTCGGATAAGCCGTCTGGTAACATCGCCTTCGTCCGAGGTGAAAGCAAAACCACCCAGATGGATACTACAGAGAATCCGGATGAGATCAATATTGACGATGACGACGAAGATGATGATGTTGCTCGTAAGTTTTGACTTTCATAAAATTTCTCGGTTGGGAGCTTCTTGCGCCCCGTCAGATATTCATCTCAGTTTCAGTGCCCAAACTGACTAACTCAAGTTATTACTCCATACCTATAACTGTCACTTAATTTATAAAATAGGTGCTGATCATACTGAATGTGTTTCAGCTATCGAAACGCATACAGTGCCAGCTGCCGTGTTTGGTGATTTGAAACGGCCGGATCAAGAAGAAACGTGACGTTGTAGTTCTGCTGTGATTGTTAAAGTTCCAGGTGTTGTTTTCGATCTTCGTTATGTTGTCATGATCTGCCATCACTTTCCTAATTAAATAAATCCTATTTTCTTAAATATCTACTAGCCAAAGGAGAGGGACAAAGGTGATTCCTGGTGACATTCCTTTGAAGAGCCTCGAGAATGCTTATCTTGTGACACCTAAAGTTTAAGGCATGAAGGCTAGAAGGATTCTTTTTAGTTGCCGTCTTTGTTAGGATTTTTGCTGAAACGACGGTGTTCCGACCAAATGAGGTGATCAGCTCCTTATAGGATAGCGCTACGCAATACGAACGCAATTTCGACGCAATAATGCAAATTGCCGAGTTGTTCAGACAGCGGACTCGTTTCTTTGACGTGCACTCTCTGTGACGTGAACATGAATATTAAACAGCCTGTTTGTCGCCGCCGATGACGGCTTTGCGACAAAAAGCATTCAAGAAGAGCGACCTCTTTTAGGCCCATCACTGTTCGGTAACCTTGATGAAGCTGGTTACCGTAATGCGTGTGATAATCACTCATGGCAGACCGAGACGCTAAAAGGTTGCGATCACCCCACTCTTAAGGCTTCAAGCGCTTTTTCAGTAAAAAGGGGAATAGGAGGAAAGTGATTATGATGCGTGGGATACAGCTGTCTGGTACAAAGGATAAATATCCAGGGAAGAGGGTGTCGATTTGAACCTGTAGGAAGGAGTTCTGGGGTAGGTGAACGAACTTCTTAGAGCAATTAATTTTGCCCTTATCGTACGATTACAGTAATCTTCGATCTTTTGGATAAGATTTTCGACGAGTTGCTTGAATTCGTTCGGCCCTTGTTTCTTCGTTTTTTTTTTTTTTTTGTTCAAGAAAAGAATTCAATTCGAACTAAGGTTTCTGAAAACGTTTCGAGAAAACTGAAAAACCTCGTTTCGTAGTTCAGATTCCTAGTAAAGTGTGAGGCTTGCAGAACACGCTCTCCCTTCAGCTGTCTTTCTATGTCAGCTCGTCGCTACTGATAGTAATTGAATGACATGTGATCGTGCTGATATGATAGCAGGGGCAAAGCACGAATTACCTGGGCTTCCTGTCGATTCATATTTTGCCGAAAACGGTGAAGGCTTTTAAAGGCCCCCCAAACCGAGTCCTTCGAGCGGGATGGCGAGGACATTTCACAAATCTGGTCAAATCTTTGTTTAGTTTTCTGCTCTTGTCGAAATTGCTTTCTATGTTTTTAGGAGCAAAAAGGGCGTTCAGGAGTGATATTTCGGGCTTAACTTTGTTCAATATCTATAGCCCCTCCGACTCTAAACTAACACCGCGTACCCAGTGTTGTAACTAGGGTGAGAGACGGCTCATCATAGTTTTCACTTTCATACGGTTACAACCTTGATTGGAAGGGAATTGGCAGTTTTCTAGTGAGAACTAGCGTGTAATTGAAAAAAGGATAGAAACTCGCAAAAAAAGGAATATAAAGGGTAAACTCCTCGACCCATGATCAGTCGAAGGATGCGCCCTGCATTCTTGTTCCATTCATAATCGTTTGGCGTGCTGAATGCGCGTGGCCTATACAATGGCTCTCGGTGCCCAGCTGATGTGCAAGTCAAGGTTTTTATATTCCCAGACGAGTCTGGTACCAAATAACCGACCCCAGAGGGATGGAGGGCTTGTTGGCCTAGGCCGATGTCGACCCGGGATTCAAACCCGTAACCATACATGTGTGATGGTGCATCACTTGCCACTACACCACCTCCGCCTCAAGCAACGAAAAATAGGTGGTGGAAATCATGTCAACAATTTGAAGTTATCAAGAGTAGCGTAGTTGAGCCATATACTCGATTCGGAGGGTCCACGTCCAATCGTTATCATTACTAGCAAGATTTCGTAGCTGGATGTGGTGGAAACAATTTTATCTGAGAACGTAGACCATTTGTATTGGCAAACTTTGTTTCTAGTAGACAAACGAGCCAGAAGCTCCAAATAATCGTCAGTTCTCAAATGAGAAGTGAGATAACATGCAGTTGAGCTTTGGATGAGGTTCCTCTCAAACCAATTGCTTGTGGTTACAGTAGAATACTGTTCAACTTACCTTAGTGGAAATAGATCAGTGTATTCGAAGATAATTCATGAGCTTTGAACCCCGGGAGCAAATCGAGTGGCATGAACGTTGCCGGAGCTTCCCTAGGAAGAACTCGGGACCAGCGGAATGGCGTCCAGTACCACTGTTCCTATTTTGTGTTGCTCTGGTTTCAGTGGTATTCTCGTAAAGTGGAGTGCTATGCCTATCCGATGCTATTTGCTATGGACTGAGGATCGAACCCTTTCTCTGCTGGATCCCATCCCAGGCTTGTCCTTGCAGGAGCTTCATGATTTTTAAACCTCTCTGAAGTGAAACCGTTTTTCTTATCCTTTTTTTTATCATCCCGTTGGACAGCTCTGGATGTACTTCTCAAAATCAAGCAAATGCCTCCAGAGTTGATTTCTGGTGTGTTTTTAACAAGATTTTCGAAAACCTTTGTAGTTGTCGCTACCCAGAAGGAAAGCTCGAATTGGTTGGCGTCCAGCGGCGTCTTACGACGACAACCACGACGACGACGATGGCGACGATGCCGCCATACACGTGCCCTCAGTGTGTGGCAGCTAGACGAGACCGGTTGTGGTCGAATCGACTTCGACGACCGACAGTCGCGCGCGAGCGCTCAGTTTGTCGTCATCGCCGGGTGGCCTCTCACCCTGTCGATGATGTCTTCATGATCGCCATCTTGGTGTTCTACATTGCTCAGTCTCGTCTCCATCCTGTGGTGAAAGTGATTTCAGTCGCTTCGGCGCTACCGCCGCGTCGCAATCAATCCACAGCTCCCGCATTTGGAGAACATCTAACAAGTGATAAGGCAAATTACATGGGTGACACATGGGGCACGCAAGTCAC
>UZAF01019780.1:0-14668 GCA_900617895.1 Haemonchus placei | reverse complement strand
TTTTTTTTTGCATATGTAACAGCGATTAGCGCGAAGTGCTTAACCCGGCTCGGCAATAGAATCGCACGTCCACCAAAATTTTCTCTTCGTCGTAGTGATCCGTGTTCATTATTCTGATGAGCTGTTTTCCAGATGACACCCTCTGAATCGAGGCACTCTCTGTCGTCGATTAAATCGATACCTGTGGTAATTGGAGGTAAAGTTTAGTATGATATTGTATACTTCACCGATTTTATCGTTTACAGTAGAATCGTCGTTACATTCACTGCCCCTTATATTCGGATTTTTATTGATTTGAAACGAAAAGTTTGACATCAGAGCTCAACGACATGGAAGTCACGCGTTAATTCAATTTTTGCCCTTTGAATTTATGCAGCTATTCGACTCAGCATCTGTCATCACAGCTGTTTCCTCTTGTCTTATCTTTCAAATAAGTGGTCACATGGAAGGGAGTGTTTTGCTTTGCTTTTTGATACCTTAAGAACAATAAGGATTGTACTTTGTAATCATAGAAGTGAATAATCCATCATTATCAAGTTGTTATTTATATACCCTCGAAATGGCGCTGTTCACCTCACTAAGGGCAAATTTTACAGTGAATCAATCCAGAGAAAGAATCGGGATGCTAAGGGAATCGGCCAACTGACTTATTCAGGGTTGTGTCTGATATGATTTTTCATAATTTTTATTTGAATTACAATAATCGTATCAGTTATTAAGTGATCAGAATTTACAGTAATCAGCGATAATAGAAATTTCCACTCTTTGCAGAATTATATTTTGGCATAAAAATGATAAACCATCGTGAAAATTATGATTGCGCCTGATGCGTTTAAAGGAAAAAATAACCGCTGCTCCACTAACTTGTTATTAAAACTTTCGAAGAGCGTTCCAAAAGTTCTGCGTCAACGGGTTAGTATTCTTTTTATCTTGTAAAAAGAATACTAACCCGTTGACGCAGAACTCTGATGAGCAGAAGACCATTGGCTAGTGATCAACATAGATGCGCCCGCCGGAGCCTCTGGTTATTTCCAACTTGTACAAAATGCTTTCGAGAAAGTATGACCGTAGCCCTAAAAAATCTGACTTGATTATTTCATTAACTGCTAATACTTTGCCGCAGTACGTGTTACGAAAGTCTCGCAATGTTGGCGAGTTGTAAATGTAATTCCGGACAGGACCCTGTACTTTTCCCTTTCGGGCGCCGTGCTCTGTATACCTTGCACTACTTAGAAGCTTATTTTGTGTATCACCCAATGTTTCAGGTGCTGGAAGTAGTTGTGCAAATAGTGAAGCGACGCGTATCGAATGTGGTTCATGGGCAAGTGAAGTGTCGATGGCAATGGGTGATGCAGTGAATGCAAGCGGTAGCGATATCAGTGGTCAGATTGCTGATGCAATGCGCGATCTTGAACTGGACGACCAGGTAAGTGTGTGTTCCATGAGTACTGTTCACGATGAAGCCGTCATTTTTCGGTGTCAAACGGCTCTCTGTTTTCCGAAAATGAGAGGATAACCTTGGAACACTGGGAGACTTTAATAGTCCTCCACTAAAAAAGTCTGCGCTATTTTTCATCGCTGTTGGCCGTTGAATCTATTGTCCTAGCACGATGCGTCAAATGCAGGATTTTGCCACGTAGAAGACAATTAACTTAATTGGATGACTGGTGCTATGGCGAATTTGAGCGCTCTGATGAGACAGAAATTTTCAGTCTTTCTTTGTCATTTCGACATAACTACTTGATTGTATAGGCGCGTTTCGCGCTGGGAAATCATCCTAGGCGATCAATGCTACGTACTGTCGAATTTTTCGTTCTGTTTCTGGAATACTGGCTGGAAAAAGTCAGAACTTTGAAATTCCGTCACCGCGTGACCCTAAAGAGACGACTCTTATGGGAATGCGGATCAGAGTGCAAAACGCACGTTCTGTTCTTCGGCAGGTGTGCTATATCACATGAATTGTGAGGATTAACGAAGGACGGGCTTAATATATGCCGCATGCAAAGCTCTCGGTAAGGGGTGGAAGCAACGAGAGATATGTGAATGGTGAAATAATCCATTAGCGAGCAATCAATGATTTTTTGCTATTGGCAGTAGTGAGTCAGCAGCTGTAGTCATCATAAATTGAATCCCCAAGTGGGTCCAGATCGTCTTGCATGAGTCGGCGAGCGATGGGTTGCTTTTCTGGTCTCATTTGAGCTTAATGTCATTCAATCGATCCCATAGAGGTGGAGGTTGGTCTGGGTGAAAGCTGATTTGGCGTCGGATTCTTTGTTCATGCTTGTTTAGCGGTGAAACCCTCAACCGTGAATAATCTACCATTCTGTTGAAAGAAAAACTGTTCTCCACGGTCTCTTTGCAGCCGCCAGCTTCTGAAGTATTCTTCGACACCTCACCTGGTATCGGGAGGAAAGCATCGAAAACGAAACCCGTTATGGATGATGAAGATCTAGATTTTGACGATTTCAGATAAAAAGATCTGAATTTTGTTTGTACATTTTACTGGTCGGCCATTCTTTTTCAACTTCTCTTCCATCGGAACATCTCCAACGGCCGACAGTCTGAGCAGCAGTATTTCCACCAAATTTCCATGCCATTTGCTTTTTTGTTTAGAAAAACTGTCAACTGGTAGCCCAATTGAACATTTCGTCCTAAGCTCGATTAACTATTGTGGTGCACCTGTCTGATGCTAGCTTAGATTTTCCTAACAATGATGTGTCTTCGTATACTTGTAAATAAGCAGCACTTAGCACTATTTATCCTACGGCATTTTTCCTTCAAAACAAAAAAACTTTTTGGTGTTTTCCTGTTTTTTCCATTTTCAGTATCATGTTCTTCAGTAACATGTTTATAGGTTAATCTTCCTTTCTTTGACTTTATCTAGCACTTCTATTTGGTATTGTTTCATACTCCATAATGATGTGTACATATTTGTATAGCAACAGCGTTTTAGAACTTGTATTAGGCACTGCTTGCTTCGCTCGATTCTCATTTTAGCGACTCCTCAGTGCTGTCCTGTGTTCTAGGTCGCATAGGCTCCGTTCATACTTAACGACGGTAATCCCGCGTTGCGACTGTGATCTCGATTAAGTAAAAACGCGAGATCAATCACGACTTGTCGACGCATTCAAAGCACAGCAATGTGCGTGAGAAACTCAGCGTTGTTGGAAACACGTTGACAGTGCTGGACGCGTGGCGGATGCTGTCGGCAGACCGCTGAGCGTCCAACCTTGACAGCAGGTGACGCCCGGCGCTGTCAGTGTGTGTCTAACAATACTGCATTTTCAAAGCACTTCGCCATCCTTCATTTCCAGGGCTATCACCGTCGTTGAGTGGGAATGTAGCCGTACAGCTGTTTTTCAATTCCTCTAATTTTGAAAGGTATACCTAACATTTCCTTACACTACATTTCAATTTCCCCTCCGGACCAGCTTTTTACTATTGAACACGGTAGCCTAGGAAGCGGCAGTTAGTGTAAGTGTGTATAACTTGTGATAATATTCAGGTTTTTCGTCTAGCTCGATTACTATTCATATGTGCAGTTTTGTATGTTTAAAAAGCAGCCTAGTGAACGCTGCTTGAAGCGTTTAATTTCTTATCTGAATCGATCGGCTTGTGTGTACGTGTGTGGATGCATGTGTGTATCATCTGTATGTGTGTGTGTATTTGTGCGTATGTGTTGATGTCGGTTTTCCTAAAAAATCCATCTTATGATCTAGCGGTTCAGCCATATAATGTTTATGTCGTCAACATAACAATTGCCTTATACCTATTGATTAAACGTTATCCAAGGCATCAATTAGGGTTATCGATTTTCCTTCTTTTTTTTAAATCCAAAATGGACGGTGCGTTAATTCAGCTTTTCTCCTTATATGTACGGTGTTATTTTCTCTTTTTTGTCGTCGTTTCCGCGATTATGTACAGTTTGACGGTTTTATGACGTATCTTTTTACGTCTCGAAGTTGTAATGAGGATTTTCATTAATGTAATGAAGTTTTACAAATCCTGTGGTGTATTTGTACAACAGAAGCACTTGTGAGAAATGCTAGATAGGCAGCCCTGTGATCAAGCAAGGTTTCGGAGAGGGTTCAGTACAATCGATCACATCCGTGCTGTTTCAAGACTCGTTAAAGTATCGCGAGTTCAGAGTGTTTATGCCTGGCGTTTGTCGTTTTGAAGGCCTTTGATACTGCCGAGACAGAAGCGATAATTGAAGCTCTGGCTGCTTTCATAGTAAACCGGCCGGCGCGCTCGCTCGCTCGCTCGCGGGCCGGCCGGCGGTCTATGAAAGCAGCCTCTGGGCAACCAGATTACTCCTACCGGATGCATAAGGATGCTTTGTGAGCTCTACGACAATTTCACATCCAGGATTTTAACTTTTGTGTGTAACTAATTAGAATGGCCCGTATATACATTTCGGCTAGAGCTCTTTCTGTTGACTCGCCTATTCTTTGACTCATTTATTGTTAAAAAAAACATGACTCTAGATGAAACCGAAACCAGTGATTTCTAAATGCAGTTAATACATGCTGATCCCATCAGGACAGTTGAACTTCTCGAAGTGCTCCGGAATTTCCTTCATCTTGTAGAATCCTTCTCTATCAGCAGACGCACCAGATTCTCATCAAGATTTTTTCGGAGTATTCTTAAGTGTTGCTTCAGTTAATATCTAATCTTTTCTCGTCCTTGTCCACCCAGTATGATTGTTCTTCTCTCTTCGGTGAACGCAATGGGATTGCTGAGGAGTTCTGAAAGGGTAGCAGAAATGGACGACATGCTGATAACGTCCATTCTTACTAGCAACTGATGTCCAAAGGCAAAATGAAAGATCGCTGAAACATGGCTGATCCATGCGTACCCTTCAAATTGAGCTCCTTTAGGGAGCTTATTATTGCGATTTCGGTATTGATAATGTTGAACAGCTGGAAGGAAAAAAGATACACGGCTGTAAAGTAAACGCAAGCCATTCAGTGCCATTCGCTATTCTTTTGATTGTGCCGACTACTACAACGACGAAGAATAGCTAAACAATTTTGCTTTCTTTCTCAACTCTCACGTAGAAACTTTCGGATGGACACGTGACTACGCTTTTCATAAGGTTTAAATTATTCAGCAGAAGGATTAGGTGAAGGGGGTCAAGACATGCCCATGAGTGACCCTTCACTTGTGAGGAGGTGTTAGTACTTCAGTAATTCATGACGAATATTGTTCCCTACTGTTTCACCATACAGGTTTTTGTGGTGGAACTGCTTTGGCTGGGTCGACTTTTTGAAAAAAAGTTGCCCTCGTGAACCTGAATGCGTTTTGGAGGTTCGATCTCTCTCTTCCCTGGTCCAGCTCCCAAAGGCACCTGACCGGTTGCAGTAGTTCCCAGAAGATCCCGGCAAAGTGACCAACCTTCTGCGATTCCACCCGAATAATTGACCAACAGGGGACAAGTTTGACGCCAGGGATAGTAGTAACCGCAAATACATTTCCGACTCGTGGCAGTTCATCAACTTTTAGACAGGCTTAAACCGTCTGAAGCGCCTTTTAATAGGTCTTTGTTCTGCTGATGCTTTCCCAACGCTCTGATTCAAGCAAATGTAGTAAGCAGATTAAAAGAAAACCCAAAATGAAAGTCTGCTGAGTCCCTTCATTCTTCATTAATTTTGAGAAGATTTAGACCATGTTTCAACTGCTTCGTTTGGTAAGTGCTGCCCATACCACTACACAAATACTAAATGAATTAGCTCAAACTGCTCCCTTCAGATCGTTGAGGGCAGTATAGAACAAAAAAGTGAGTTTTCCACAAAAGTTCATTAGCTAATCATTCATTATCAGAAACTACAATGTTCCAAAGTAAAAGGAAGACAAATATTTAATTGCTCAAATACGGCTGATGTATGCTGACCTCATCAAGAGGCTGTTCGCAGTCATGTTAATCGCAGAGTTTGCATGATTTCGGGCAGTGATACTTCTTGATACGTTCCGGAATCTTCTTCATGTTGCAGAATCCTCCACGAACAAGTGACCCACAACTGAAATTCTTATATTTTTTCGGAGAAAACCTTGAGCGTCACTACAAGTAGCATCTTACTCATCCTTGTCCACACAACTAGAACTATCATCGGTGCCCTTAGTGGCATTTGACGGTTCGGTTTTAGTGGAAGGCGCACCAGGAAAGACAGGTCTCTGGCCTTTCGAGGGTAGATCGTCAACGTCAACCTCTGAGAGGTCCAAGGACTTCCCACTAACGGTGACAGCAAGAAGGAAGATCAGAAGAAATTTCATCTGAAAATTAAAATGATAGAAAGGAATTCGGAGATGCTGAAAGCACTGCGAAGGCGAGTTCAATAACTTCAAAAATTAAAGCCAGTAGATAAAACGCTCCCTGATGATCGTGTGACTTATGGATGTGCCGTGCACTCCACTTTCGCTACCGACTGACGAGGAAAAGCCAAACTTTCAATTACTATTTTACCTCTTGGAAAGTATGGATGCCAATGAATCGATCCTAGAGGGGTACCATTTACCGAAAACCCGCTCCCGGCAAGTTGATGCGTATCGCCTCAATTTTGTAGCAAACCCAGAACCCGCTGTGACCAGCAGATGAAGAAGTGCTTTTATCCTCCCATACGAGTCTGGTACCAATTAATCGATCCGGGAGCGATGGAAGGCTGCTGGCCTGGGTGGCTCTAAGATTGGATCCCTGGATTATTCATGTGATAGCGCACTACTTCCCACACTAAACCACCTCAGCCTAGGAATCCTGAGTGACTCGACTGAAGATGGAAGTTATCGGAATTAGGTGCTCCAAAGCAATACAAAAGAAAGTCATAACTGAAATACGACTGAGGCATGGTGGTCCTTTCGTAGAGAGCACTTTATACAGAAGTTATCGTAGTGGTTCCATCATTGTGTCTAATGTTGAACAGCTGAGAAAAAACAATACAAGGCTGTACATTGCAGAAAAGTAAACGTAAGCTGTTCTGTGCCATTCGCTACCCCTTTAGCAGTGCTCTCATGAAGACGTACTACAGATGTACAAAGAATAGCTAGCTTTTGTATTTGTACATAAACTTCGGAAAAAGTTGCGACCGACCTCAAACAATATTCAATGGAAGGGCTGGAAGGAAGGACCAGGTCACCCTCTCACCCTCACCTTTTACTTATATTTATTCAAGAGTGCTAAAGTTCAGTGATGTATTAGCTTGGCAGTTTCCGAGTTCGGTCTTCCTGAAAACTGCTAATGGGGTGTGGTGCAGTAGGAACGAAATGGTCGCATCGCGGTGTGAGGGACGTCGCGCGCGAAGGAATGTAGCAGGATGCAGCAGTAGGTAAGAAATACAAGAACAAAAGTACTAATAGTAGAATTAGGCATAAAATAATGATCGCATATCGATTGAGCTGTATGAATACGCTAGTGCTGTAATAACGGCGAATGAGTGGTCCGCGACAGCCGCGTGCGGCGAATCGATTACCCGAAATCGTTCCTAATGCCCGTCTCCTCTGCTAATGTACATAGAATAGAGGTTTATGCTGCTGTACCGTACAAGATTAGTATATATGTATGTGTGGTTCTACTCGAACAAGTGAACAACAAGTGGCAAAAGGGACGACTTGCCATGGAAGAGCATTTATGTTTGTTCCGCTTAGGATTTCGGTTACGTCATTGTGTAACGCTTCCAGAATGCTCCCAGGATCGACGTCATTCTGAGGGAGAGGATTTTGCTATTAAAACCTCACATAAAAATGGGGGAATAGTGAAGCTGCAAGGTTGGTGTACTGCTCGGTACTCCATGGTACTCGCACTTAGCTCCGATGTTGGCTGACCGGTTCCGGAGGATGATTACGACAGTTGCCGTGGAACAATTGCTGCGTACCGTCAAGAATTTGGGTGGAAGGCACTCCACTCAGAGCACAGCACCGGGAAAGCTCGGCACTAGCTCGAGCCTCACTCGAGGCTGTTCCCTTTGCCCATAACTTGTCCAAACGGCCTTTTCTAGCTTCGTTCTTATAATTGGAATAGTCAAGATTTTTCGGATTCCAAAAAAGAACACTGTCACGTAACATACTAATTGTACTTGCAACGTCAGGATGATGCAATTGTTCCCATTGATGTCATACGAGGATGGCTGGATAAGCAATCGACGCGAAGCTTTTTTTGCATGTTGTGTTTGCTGTAATTTTATGTCAGTTTGACTATCTGGCATCTGATGTCCTCCAACACCAACGCACAGTAATAAATCACTTCCGTCCGCTTTCACGTCCTCACTGAATCTCTTTGTTATCCGAAAAAATTGGTTCTCTTCATTGATATTCTTTGACATAGGCTGAATCAATTGTAGTGAATCCTATATAAAAGCTCTGCAAAAAGATATCTTCTATAGAGTGGGTGACCAAGTGGGGAAGAAGGCTGTTTCATCTCAGGTTAAGTTGTGATCGGCAACGTCTTCAGGTCCTCAAATGGCCCGTCCATTCCCATCCCGTCTCCATATCGAACTTAGTGGTGACGGCCTGTCGTCATAGCAGTGGTGGATGAACCTATGAGTGAACCCCATTAGGGAGAAGAAGACCGATTTTACGGCAGCAAATAAGATGTGGGTTTTTGTTCCCGAACGGTTTGCAGCTTCAGTCGCCTACAGTTACGACATTTGGGCTCCGTAGTTGAAGATTAGGGTAATCTACCGCTTGGGGTCCGGGAACTTCTCCCTTGTCACGGCGTCGCACGCGCCGCACCCGCCGCGTATCGCAGGATCGCGATGGAAGATTGGAGCGCGCAATTTGTGAGGTAGGGAGTCCTTTAATCATTTGAATTCGCTGGTCGCTCCCTTCAATTTAAATGCGGTATTGATCGTCGTTTATATAAGGGGAGTCATTTTAATTATTCAAGTCTAATAAACATGAAAACCAAAAAGAAACAGAAGAAAAAACGATCAAATCCAATGAAAAAGCAAGGCAATCAATGAAAAATATCGCGTCCTATCGATTTTCGGGAGGCGGGGTGAGTACGGTAATTGCAGTGACATTTGCCGCATGCCGCAAGGGAGAATGCCGCGATAGGGGAGAAGTTCCGTTACCCCTACCGCTTGCAGAGGGAATCTACGTAGAAGAGGTGGCACATTCATTATAACGAAAGGATTTAAACGGGCGCCCAATATTTTTGTTACCAACTGCGTCAACGAGAGTCTCAGTTTGAAGTTTTGCGGCAACTTCTGCCTTTTTCTATTATCTACCGCATAACGTATCCGATGGCCGTATCCGATGGCCCACTTTTCTTCACCCATACATGAGTTGTTGCTTCCATTTCGCTCACACGCATTCCCTAAATTAAAAGAGAAAACTGTGGACCTTGAAATTTTGACTCGAAAATGCCTGAGAGGAAGCTGAAATCTGTGTGTAGCTTTCCCGATGTCGCGAGAAGAAAATTGGCTATCAGAGAATTTCGTAGTTTACATAGCAAAGTGCAACAGTGTTCCCATGTTTATGCAGCTTCTCACTACAGTGGTTACAATACGGAAATATCCAAGGGATTGTGGATTCTACGCATAAAAGACCTATCGTTGGAAGAAAATTGCCTTGTATGGTTGTCGCTTAGGTTTTATTTTCTTCTCACAGACGACTTCAGTGGTTCAGCCTTTTTCCACGTACAATACTTGATCCTTTTGTGCCCTGACACTATTGAACCATCCTACTTTACTAGCAAAATCGCTCAGAGGTAGTCTGTTGTCGAAGCTCCTACGTTGCCATAAGAAATAGTGGCTGATCATACAAACCGATGAATGTTAGGAATAAGATGTGTCGCAAAAATTCCGCATATTGCGGACTGCATGGGATCTTGTAGGCGACATGTCTGGGGAAAAAATGCTCCATTCTTGAAGAAACTGGGTAATCACAGACTTAGCTATGCTCTCTTTGTGCTGACGTTTGTGTTTTCTTTCATTCTCGTGCCACTGACAGTGACGGGATTTGAACCCTGGTTGATTCCAAGCGGTAATTCAGTGGCTCAAAAGCATGTTAACTATATTTCAACAAATCCTGTTCGCCATGGCGTGTCTTCATTTCAAAAAAGAACCGATACGTTCAATATTCTATTTTTTGTGGCATTTAGAAATTGCTTGCTTAACTCCTCGGTCGTTCAACTAATCCATCCCTCAAGAGCTGTTCGCTTCCCTTGTGAAAAAAGTTTCCGTTGAGACGGGTCCCAAATTTCCGATGAGACAAGGTTCCACTGAACCCTTGCCAGAAAGAAATTGGTTTTTGTTTAGGCGACTTCTGGTGTTTGAGATTTCGAAAGGGTATAAAATTCCTTTGGCAGTCAGGAACGCCCCCTTTGGGCGGTACTCAGCGAGTGCAAGGGAAGTCTGAAGGGGAGATGGTGTCTGGATAGAGCGCGCAACGTAAAGGGTTGATTACAGATCATTATCGAAGATGGACGCTCTCGGCCGCTGTTAATATGTTTTTTCAATAATAGATAGGAACTTACTCCATCAAGTGTATTGGGCTAAATACAAAAATAAGAAACATAAGCGATGTTAAAAATCAATAGGTTCACTGGAGTTCCTTATTGTTCCTGTTGTCATCAGGATTGACATCATTTGTTTGATTGATTTCATCTTGAGCGGACAATATTGCCGTCTACAGCTGAATCACGCTGATACATCACCTGTTGCTGAAGAGATCAGGTCAATTTAAAACTTTCTAATTTGAAGGATTGCACCTAAGGGAACGTGCTCACCTTCCCGTCACTCTACTTTTTCTGGTTGAAGCTGTTACCGTGTTCTGAGTAGAAGGTGAGACATGGTCGCAGAATTGTTCTGCTGCAAAGCATGCTTCCTCTCTCGTGCACCTGTTGGAAACGACAGAAGACTTTCCTGAAGGCGTTGACGCCCACGTAAACCTGGCTACCCGACAACATGGAGGCGCTAGCTAGAACTCGCCGGTGATTCCGACACCGCCCTGGCCATTAATGGGTCTGTATCAAAGTTCTTGTTCGAGGTTCACGACAGGTGATTGAAGACCGTGGAGAACACATCTGCCAAGATGTGTTCATGATGTTATTTGTTTAATACTCAGCCACTGCTCGAAAATCTCGGAACCTGTGGGTACCCCATGGTTAAGCCATGCTTTCAGGCGCGGCTGGCAAGCTTGCCAACCCATGTTGAGTTGAATGCCATAGCAAGAACCTTTCTTCATCTCTTTTGTGTCATGAGCATGGTTGATCGGATAGAAGCTGAACTGCCATTTTTTGAAACCGGTGTTGCATTTGAGCCCCAGCATAGATTGGGGGTTAAGCAGAATTCGAGACAATCCGATCCATTTCTATTGTACTGAGCAAAGTCCAATCCATCCAATCCAAATTTTAATGCCTATTTCCTCATTTCAGGCCTATGACCTGATTTGGGAGGTAAGCATTACCATTTCAAATGAATCTTTCGATGCGTCCTGGTAAAAGACTGAGTGGATGAGCGATATGTTGAAAAGATTATCAAACAATTAAGCAGATTCCCTTTCTAGCCTGTTCGTCACCCGGAAGAAAGCTTGCTCAAGAGAAATGATGACAGGGTATCTGAGAAGGATATCGGCAAACAATGAAGAAAGTGCCATCAAAGTTCGAATTAACAACATCATTATCTATCCAACATACTATTNTATTAAGCATACCAGAAGTATTATGCACTATCACCCATGGAGAACAGAATAAAGAATTCCCCATAGCTACACGTATACTATACAAGCTGTGGGCAGAGTGGTTTAATGGCAAGTGGCGCACTACCTCGTACGTACGATCACGGGTTCGAACCCCGGATCGTTACTCCTTCGCCAAATGAGCCTTCCATCCTTCCAGGGTCGGTTAGTTGGTAGCAGACTCGTTTGGTGGGAGGAATAAAGTACAGGCTTTACATCGGCTCGCTGCCACAATTCATTGTAAGCCCCATGCACATACAATAGCCACTACGAAGTCGAAGGGAAGACGAATGCGCAGGCGCATCCCTTCGACGGGATTGATCCACACCCAAAGGCCTATCCTTTATCCTTTATTCAACTTGTTTCCAAAAGGCTAGAAACGTCGCTCACCGCCTGGCGATTTACTTACTCACTTTTTCTACATTTATATGCTCCATTCGAAAAATGTCAACCGCTGTGAATAGCCTTTTTCATGTTGCAAATATTTAGGATGATGCTTTCGTTAATTCTTCTTCTGGCTGCCACCGTCAGTGGAACGTCTGTGGAACCCTCACCGATTACCAACAGTACTAAGCCGATCACTCAAGAGCCTGTGAGTCCTGTTCCTCATGGGGCGCCGGTTTCCCATAATATCACCACGTCCAACCCCGTAGCCGCTCCAGCTCCGAAATTAGCTGCAGGAAAACCTAAATGTGTGGACAAACCAATGTGAGAATTTATATTAAGATATTCCTTTTTTCGCGAAAAACCAATATTTTCAGCTGTGCTACTATGGCACGGGATGGATTCTGTAATATGAAATTCTCAAAACAGGTCGTGAAAAGTAACTGTCCAGTATTATGCAAACTCTGTGACTCGTGAATGTTGGCAATAAAGGTTCGATGTTGTTGTTGAGACAGATCTGTTTGCCTCTGTTTGTCTGAGCCGCCGTTGATTGTATTGCTCAAAAAGATACCCAAAAGCCTCAAAAGATAAAAAGACCTAAAAAGAAAGTATACAATGCCGATTAAATGAGGTAAAAAGCTTACTCTTCCTATCGACTAAGAACTATCTTTCTCTTTGAAGCTTGAAAGGACGAGAAAGTGGTGGAACATCAGTATGCGCTTCATTTTAGCTGCAAAGAAAATCATTTGAAGACCATCAGCCTAGAACAGTTAAGCTTCGCTAGCAATACAGGATTTTCATTTTAAGCCTACGGGAATTTGAAAGTAAAGGCACTTTGTTGCTGGTAAACGTCAGCGGTCTGGGACTGGAGTGGCTGCCGTCTATCAAAGGTAAGACTGGATTGACACCAGATAAAATAGCTGGTTGGAATATAGCCTGAACTCTTGTCTATATTATGAGCAAATCCGCCTGAAATAGCTTTAGAATCTTGAATAGATTTTAAAAGCTGCCGTCTTGGAAATGAATTTATATGATGGAGTTTTACTACACAGGCAAGTTCAAGAAACAGCTCACGATAATAGTGGTTTCTGAGATGTCTCTACAGTATGAATTCGAGGCTTTCCTTTATACCATACATGCTGTTATAAGGTCGGAAAACTCCTACTAGTTAGGGCACAATAAGGGTCCAGAGATTGTATCATGTGAATGCCACACCCCTCGTGGACGAGTTTCATCGGCTTTGTAGGGGCTGCACTATCTCAAGGAACTCCTGTGTAGAGAGTTCTAGCAACATTTCATAACCCATGGTGACAGTGAAAGGCAGTTCTGGGCAATGTCGGCTTGATGTAGTCTTCTCCTTGAGCTATGGGAGCAAGTTAAATCTCGCGAATGGGGATAGCGGTATTGAAAAGCTGATTGGGAACATTCAGCATTGTCTGTTGAGCTCAAGTTTCGGCCATGTTGCTCTTGTCGAAACCTAAAACCCACAGACACTTGGGCTTCATGCCAATCGATCGACATTTCAAAATCTTCTTCAGTACAAGGTTTGCCTAAAAACACCTGAACCGACCTCTCGACCTCCCTTCCCACACTTTTGACCGGTCTAAGAAAATAGAAAAGTGTTGAGAATCTGTTAAACAATTCTATGATTCTAGACACATCAAATCTCGTTCGTGATGATGAATAAGGAGCGATAGCATTTTAAAATTCTCGTGCTCTGTATGGCTATGAATAAATTTTATTGCTCTTCTAAATGTTTTCTCGAATGGGCGGTGACGTATAGAAATGATACGCATACAAAGCGACATAAAACATAGAGAAACGAAATCATTTTGGTGCGAAGCCCGATGATGCAACCGTTTCCTGTTCAATTTTTGGCCGTTTAAGTAGCAGTTCTTACAGAGTTTCACTTATTTCTCGCTACCGTCATCTTGTATTGCGCACGGGCAGACGGGAATAACGTGCTCTGGCGCCAACGCCGCAACGCAGCCGCTTCTAATCCGGCAATCACATTTGTTGTTGCCGTTCCGGTTGTTTTCTGAGAGAATGACGTGATCGCCTCTGATCGGGACGTCATCGTCGGCATGCCTCTGTTTCTCCACGATTAAGGAAGTTGTATAGCATAACGTCATAATTTACTATCACATAGACGAGCATCTTCCTTTCTACTCTGAGCAAGATACTAAAAAAGGACATAGAAGTTATGGAGTATACCGAGAAAATCCAAACTTAAGGCTGATAAAGCTGTTCGTGTGTTTGAATGTGATACTGAGGTGACACTATTTTGTCCTCAAAGAGCACTCTTGAAGGAGCTTGGGAAGTGTTCAATCGTGAGCTTCCGTGCGTTTCAATATTTCTGTAGATTTTTCCTATGTGATTTCATATAGTGGCACGAACTAAGTGGTCTCTCTGATGGTTGTGAAGGGACGTCATTACCACCTTCAGTCACAAACTGGTCTGCCCCTCAGTATCAAAGCGAGCAATCTATAAAAGCAATAAACGCGCCGACAGATTCTGGTGGAATACCAGAATCGTCTCTTTTTTTTCGAATTTTCTCTTCACATTGACATTTTGGAGGTCGTCGATGAAATTTTTCGATCAACGACTTCGATAA
>UZAF01019779.1:0-21707 GCA_900617895.1 Haemonchus placei | reverse complement strand
GGACTGCGACCTGAACGCAGCGCCTTAGACCACTCGGCCAGAATGACAAGCAAACAACAATATTTGCCATTTCAATTAACGCGTGTGCTGCCGTCCTTCTAGCGATAGGCACATTCGGTTTATATCCACCATTTTTCCAGTTTTCACCAATGGAACTCAAAGGTTCACTCCCATTCCGACATTCGGCTATAGCATTTTCAAAAATTCGTGCAGATCTCCCAAGTGCCCTTGAGATCAAAGTTAATTCAAAATTAGTTAACAAACCTGCTCACAACAATACTGAGGACGCAACGCAGGACGAAAATATCGCATTATTCAGGAATGACGTTCAAAACCCATCTAATACCGCTATTCGGTTATACCTCTCCTGGTAGAAACCGCTGAAAGGCTAAATGGATTCTCAAAAGATTGTGAGAAAATAGTTAGTCACAACAGCCTAACCCCCTTATCGGGTTTAATCACCTGTTATCATTTCCTACCGCCCACTACAATAAGGCTGCTGGAGAATAACTTTTTGGGACCCACATATGGCCTGCACAAATGACCTGCGGTAGCCAACAAGAAGTACAAGTCAATTTTTTGATCCTCCAAACGAGTCAGGGTAGCATTAGCCAACGCTGGAGAGTTGGAAGGCTTGATTGGCCTGGCGCTCAGGATTCCCTGGGCCATGCGTGATACTGTGTCACCTGGCACTGCATCACCTCCGCCCTCGAATCTCTCAAGTTCACATAATTAGCAAGTCTGAGAGGACGTAAAGCACATTGTTGAACAGGTTCAACGTTGAACGATACATAGTAACTTAGGATAAAACTTCACTGTTTTCGATTAGAAGTCACCGGTTGGTCGTGCCCTTTCAACTCCTCAGACCACTGCTTTACACCAATTCATCAGAGTTTTGCCAAACGGCAAATGCTCGCCGACAATCCGATCATACCTTTAGTAACGTTTTACTGGTACGTCTCTAAACTATTTTTCGAGTCATTTTTTTGTGAACAGCTGCTGTAACTAGTGGCCATCGTGTCCGTTGGACTATGCAATCACCTTGCTCGATCGCTCCTAGCCAAAGTTACAAAAACTTCTGCGCTTTGCTGCTTTGTAGACACAGCTTCCAAGTATCCACCGAGCAGGCGTGTCCCTTCTTCTGCTCCAATGAAGTTTCACGTTCGACTAGGCAGCACTATGAGAACCTCACAAAGATGGATCAATCAGTTTTTCTCGGCTAGTCGGACAGCTTGCTGACCAATCGATCAAAGATTTCTCTGAACCCTAATGGTTCCGACATGAATCAATCGCTTCCTCGGCAGCGTGCCAATTATGGACACCTCCTTACTTCGACTTCTCGTAGATGTGGGGTGCAATACTTTTCTCGTACTGGTCCCCAAACGCGTGTTCAGAACTTGGAAACCCCAGAATCGTGGGTGGCAGATTTGGCACATCGACGTTGCCAGCACACTCCACCACGGTACGACACTTCATCCAAGACCAGGACCTCAAACGTTGAGGAATCCTGCTACCTTATAAACCTCCGCCGTGGTGGGTCTTGAAAGCATTGGGGAGACGAGGGCATATGCTTAGAGGTATGGTAGGTACTACTCTGAAAGCATCAGTCACTTATCAGTCCGCGATTATTCTCATCGACCGGTTCAGCCGCCGAGAAATCCTTCATTTCTTGTCATCCCTGCGTTTTGTGAGGTTGTGAGGACACCCACACTTGTTCCTCGAAGATAATTATGGATTCTACTGAGCAAAAGGATTACGCCACTACCTGCAGACGAAAGTAAGTGCAGCTCCCCTTCCCCATAGACCGATGAAGACTGTAACCTCCAACGTATGACCGTTAACAGAGTCGGTTGTTAAACGCACGTCTATATATGAAGCCTCAGCCTTGGACGCCAGAATATGCTCAAACTCCCAACTTCCATTCAGAGTTATAGAGACGTCGGAATGCATATTCTGCCATACTTGGAGGGACCAACCCATGAACAATTCAATACTTTTCCCCCAGCCGAGTCTGGTACCTTCTGACCTATCACCACAGTGAAGAAGGTTCGTTTGACCTGACCGGATTTCGACTCGGAGACTAGCTCATCTATTTCTTCCGTATCATCGTATCGCCTGTACCATGAAGCCTCGGAATGCCAAGATATGACAGTGAGGGGGAATGATTAGGAGGGAGATATCTTCGGAAATCTACACAGTAACTCAGCACCGTATTCTGGCGCACGGGCTGATAATCACGTTATACAACAATTAGTTGCTCGTATTATGATAAGAGAGCGCTCTCAAGCTCAAACTTTTCCCAAAAGATGCCTTGTATTTGAAGAAAATCCAATTATAACGAACGCATGGCAGCAATAACCATGTAAAATGGCCAACTTCAAAGTCAATAAGAGGAGAATGAAGTAATACTTTTTGTTTTTGGTCGAGGCTACTGTCCGAACTGATGAGTGAAGCACATCAAATATCAATGGTACAGCAAGCAGATCCCGGATTTCTACCTCATTCTAAGGCAAGTTGACATTAGAACCTCTATAATGCCAGCTTTGGACGAAGGAGGTGCCGTTTATTTGCAAGGTCCAGTTCGCGAACTGATTCTAGCTGCTAGTTGAAAGCAGTGGCATGTTGCAGACTGAATACCCACCCAAGAAATACCAATGCAATGGGTTGGCACATGCCATCTCCATCGGCACGCTCTTGGTCCTCACACTGACCACAGGCCCACCATTTATGTCGTGATACCACCCCATTCTCCTACCCTCCTCAAATACTGGATGTTAAAGAGGGGCTTCCTGTCCTCCTTCCCTGAGGCCCAGCATTTCTCATCAAAAATGCAGTACAGGGTTCTCTTGAAGTCAGGGCGTCGAAAACGGGACCCTGCGGGAGGTACATTCAAGGAGCTCCCGACACAAATCCATGAAACACCTAAGTTCTACAATCGGAGGGCGGAACACTGATAGCACAATATTTATTTCCGTGTGGGACCATCTCACCCACCCTACATGAAGGACTCCATTTCAGATGTTATTAATGGAAGAGATTCTTCGTGTATACCGATTAGTGAATCCAGCTTGCACAGCTCCACAATCGATCTCTACGACAAACATTCAAAAAGATACCAAGATCACGTCATCGCCTACGCCAGCTGTCGATCCTCAGGAACTCTCACAAACACTCATTGAGAATATGAATCGAGCTCTTAACTGTATCACAAATTCAAAACATTCATCAGCCCCCATGGTAAGTTACTCTGGTTAAAGTAAACATCCAGTACTCAACTACAGTGCAGAATTTAGCAAAGGAGACCGTTCCATCAATGAACAGGGTAAGAAGCAAGGATATCCGCAGTAGCTACACATGCCTGTTCCCCATTCTGCCACTGTTGCACCAGCTGCTGGATACCACAGTATGAGCAATCGAATGACAGGGCGTTCGTTTGAATTCCCACGGACATATGCAAGCGCGTGGCAAAAGTCCGAGAGTTGTTTTGAGACATCGAACTGCAACGACCGTAATCATGGATCGAGACCATACTGCAATCATTCCAATGTGACCCATAGGATGTGCGCTCTTTTCGCCAACTAAACGGCTCTCTTTCACCTGCTTTTGAACTTAGAGCATTCACCAAGGCATTTCATGCAACGAGACAACTAACCAACACATAGCGCGATTCAAGGCAACTAGCTAGGAGGAACCCAGTAGGCCTACAGAGGATTCCAAGGGACACAGGTTTGACCCTGATCGCGTTTGTAGCTCATCAAGACAAAAGTAACCACTGAACATGGTTCCCACCATTACTTTACGGGAAAAGCCCGGTGAACTGCGGAAATGCCCAAACGATAGTCTCTGTCGTTATCTGCATAATAAAGTAGTTGGTAACCTATTTGCAGCAGTTCCACTGGAGGTATATTAAGTAATTGCAGACTTTGAACGAAGAAACACATCAACATGCCTACACACTCAATGAAAAAGTTTTTATTCCAAGATCTCATGGGCGAAAAATCAAAGGGTAGATTTATTGATGGCTTCGGGAACTATTGAAACCATCTGAGATCCACATAGAATGCTTTCAGTTCAAAGTGCAATTTTATCGGACGTATAATAGGCCCGGCCGGGATGAGTGTCAAACAATTGGAATCAGATACTGGCTGTCATATTTTGATTAGGGGGAGAGGAAGTGTAAAGGTGAGCTCAAAGAATCCATACAAACCAGTTTGTTACTCTTTCACTTTCAGGATCCTCGAAAAGAACAACGGCTTCGGGGTCAGCCAGGATGGGATCATCTTGAAGAACCTCTACATGTGCTCGTCACTGCTGTCGATCATAATCATATTGTGTTCGTAAATATCACTCCTAAGTAACCATGTTCATATTTAAGTTGGCCCTCTGACCGCGAACACTTCCTATGGATAGGCTTGGGCAGTGGGTGAGGCGGTCAGATGTGTGATATAAGCCTTGGTGCAGCTTTTTTGTACCAGACAACATGGATAGCCTTTTAAATGTGTCCTATACGATGTGAACGGCTCGTCCAGCCAATCCTCCCTTTCTTGGGAACACCCCTAATTTAGCAGGGTGTCGCGCCATGTGGAAGCCATAAACCGCATACGCGGCTGCAGTTGGTAAAAGAACATCTACCGTGCCCGATTGACGAGCCAACGAACCCACTCCTTGTTGAGGTTAAAAGAAGCGAGAGAATACAAAGATATGAATATTTAGAAAATGTAACAATAGATTAAAATAATGGCTATCCATCTTCTGGGCGTGCATCAGGAGCACAGCAACCCAGTAGTCAAAGATCGGCCGTGTAAGATACCTCTCAATATTTTTTTCTGAATAAACTCCCACTCGCCTTCAATTTTCCTCTTGTTGGGTTCCGCAACTCTTCGATGTCAAGCGCGGCATCCAGCACTCCTGCCGAGTAGGGCGGACCCTACTATAATCCACGCTCGTTGCAACGCGCAAACCGATCTCTCTAAAAATTCGCAAAAAAAACTGAAAGCTCAAGGGTTCCAGGGCTTTAATGACTACACAGCAATGTTAGGTGGGATCTCAAACTTACTCGTCATGATTTTCCCTCAATAGGAGCACTCGATCAACATATAGTTGACCTCCGCGCACCATCCGGTGCTGCAGATGCCCGTTTACTGACTGTTCTAATTCAGATGTCAGCAAAAACTACGGCAAGGTGTGGAAAGTGTACGACATCTATTGACGCCAGCACACGACGACTATAAACGCTGTCAATTGATGCAGCTCGCAATCATAAACGGTACCTATCGCCAAGCGCAAGAAACAACGGCCCACGAATAAACCCAAGTAGCTATTGAGGGTTTATTTTCATTTTGCCAATATAAAATTGTGTTCATACTTTGAATGTCTCTTCTGTATTCGTAAAATCAAATAGCACAAATGAGTAGTAATTCGCCTTCATTGCAAAGGACACATAAGAAATACCCAACAGAAAACAACGGGTGACTGGTAATATCAAACACTATAAATCCAAACGCAAAACTACTTCACAAAACCTGAATTCATGTGTACAACTTGATCAATTCCTCTCCAACTGCTGCAGGTGTTAAAATGCCAAGATCCGTAAACAATAGGTTGATGTACTGGAATCATGCTATTTATTTCAAGAGAAACAAAAATAGAAAAAGCGTAAGCAAAGAGCAACGAACTAACCTGAGGAGATGTGTAATCAACCATCGGATGCTCTATGCTGAGGTCTTTAGTTTCCAACGTAGAAGTGCGATACTGTAAACATGTTTATAAACACAGTAGAACCTTCCCTTAGAACTACTCAAATACCTTGAACTCTTCCGGGATGTCTGCTTGATTCAATGGATATTCTTTAACAAACTTGATGCTTTCTGCCATTACAAAGAACGGTTTATTCATTGTTTTGGCTATGATTGCAATGTTAAGAGTTCCAATCTGTAAAAGTATTTAGACTGTACTACAATCATGAAACAATCAGTTTAAGTCGAAAACAATAGAATTACATAACATAATTTAACAAGCATGCAGAAAAAATGCAATGAAATAAACCAACCTTGTTAATAATGCCACCTGTTTCCATGACTCCTTCCGCCCCAACTGCAACCATATCGATCCTTTCCATTAAATATCTACAAAAAATACTAGATCACAAAAAAAGAAATCAATTATATGAATAAATAATAATTAAATCAATTAATAAATTAAAATTATTAGGTTATTTATCTACAAAAATTACTAGGTAAGAGGTCACAGATTCTTCGATAATTTGACTGCCATTGGTTGGATTGGTATGGATTGTCGAACATTAACAAACTCCTCTATTTAATGCGCTTTGCGTAGAACAAGAATTTCCACCATTTACTTCATTTACTATCAACTACAAGAGGAAGATTTCGTTGTGGGCTCTCGAAAAGCTTGAAAAGCTTGAGAGAAGCACTGAACAGAAACGTACCCCACAGCACTATCCAGGATTAGAGTTGCATCGATGCCTTCTTTCCTCAAAGCTTCCTGCATTTGCTGTCCAACTCCATCAGGTTGGGATTCCGTAACCTAAATCGTAAGTTTATACCGTGATCTGACTAATACTTATTCAGACTGGAAATGGTTTAAAGGTATCAACGAAACTAACCCAAACGTGGAAAACTGTCCCTGCCCTATGTACCGTTATTAGCGTTTCTAGGACAACTTTGCTATACGAGTGCGTTAAAACATTCTGCAAGTTAATGGTTATAACCACAATTATACAAAAAGCACAATTCTACGCAATTATGCTCACCATGTTATTCTTGAAAAAAGGTCTGGCGTGTCTTGCAATCATTCCTCTGGACTTGGCCACCCTATTGATGAAAATCTTTCCTCGTTGTCGATAGAAGGCCAATACTTTTGAAAAATCTCGCTGATCTAGTAGTTCAGCGGGTGCAAGGGTGATGAACCTGAAGAAGCTCTCCCCAGCTGATTTGCAAATAAGCAAATAGAAGATCTATCAAAAACCTGCTTAAATACCTTCGGAAAAGATCACTGGCGCTTCTTATGGATGTTGAACTGTGGTCAGTTTTCGCCATCCCGCTTACGATTTCCGTCAATTCTTTGTTCAACTCATTGACAGTCGTAGCTATAAAACCCCATTGTTATTGGTTTTTAATGCATACAGGCTTTCGGATACTGTGGTCTGCAAGGTCCACTGCTCAGAAACACAGGCTTTTCCAACGAAAGCAATGATTGTCAACAGCTTACAGTTAACCTCAAAACTTTGGAAGTAAGCATTCAGTTAGAACAACAAGTATACGAAAGTCACTGCAAGGATCTGTAAAAATAAAGCCAAAATCGTATTCACCACTTTTTAAGCACATTGACTTCACTACTTTCTAACTTTTAGCCTCTCCCAAATCGCTTATTTACAGTAAACACGCCCGACCTTCTGGCGTTACAGTAAAAACGCCCGACCTCTTGACGGCTTCCCATTATTTCTCGAGATAGGATTAAGAAAAATCGTAGGTTAATTAGGTTTTAACAAGGCAATTTTTCGAAGCAGTTTCACGTATGCGCCTGAAACTACCTTCTCTAAATTTTCCTCATTTTGCAAAAAATAGTCGAACGACTGGGGAAGCATAGTTGAACGGAGAAATCCTTCAAAATGTCAATGAAAAATCACCGTTGCTGTTTTCAAGTGCCGTCAGTAGTGTTTCGATAGCTGCTAATCCAGTCGATTTCATCGGATCATCAGCTAGAAGCTGTGAGAAGCCTTCAGCCGTACCTAGCGTACTTGGTGCTGGCGTCATGATGGATTTACAGCTTTTATATTCTACTGGACTGTCCTCTACCCTGAAACAAATGTATTGCATTCTATTTGCCTTGAGACGACTTGACAAATGATTCTATTCCGAGCAGAGAAAAAAGCTATCAGTTGAAACGGATAATGCAATGCTTTCATTCGAATTTTCGTGAGCAGAACGCATCTAACAATAAGATAGCTCCACTTTTACAGGCCTCCACAATCTATGAAAAATTTAATTCAAAATACATCAGTAAGGGTTAATAAAGTGAAAGGTCACGACAATCACAGAGATTTCAAAATACGGAAGCTGACTAATGATTTGCATCAAGCTTTTCTTTGAATGAGCAAAACAAATGTCTGGAGATAAAAAAGCCTAGCGCCTCAAGGAAGCGATGTTTCAATTACAGGAATGCAGCACGGGACCCCAAAAGAGCTGCCAATCTCAACGCGCAATGAGCTAGAGATAAGACGTCATAGTGAATGGAAGTGAAGGTTCAAAAATGCAACTTGAGTGTCTCCTTCTAATTATGGAGCGTAATGAATGCAACAACAATCATAACATAAGAATTTTAACGAATCCCAATGCAATTTTAAGTGCTCTTACCAGATTGATGCTTCAGTGAGACTTGCAGGATCAGTAGGCTTCAAAGTATGCGGCGGTGCAGGCTTCGATTGATAGTGAGAATAGGCGTTGGCTGATGGTTCTTGTTTGCACGACCTGAAGTATGAGTTTGAAAGATAGTAATATGTTGATATCACGGTTTACGATTTTTTTTAAACCATGTCAACATGCTACAGATTACTTTAAAAGCTACTTTTACAATGAAAAGCAGAAACAGCCAAAGCACACTCGGAAAAAAATCCTTAATATTCACGGCAGCTAATAAATTCGCTTTTTTCGAAACCCTTGCAGGCAACAAAAACACGTGCTTTCAATTTTAATACACGTGTAAGTATGTACTGTGTTATTAAGCTTCTGAAGCGAGGCTTCTGACAGGGCTAAGTAAACTATGAACTAGTAAAAAGTAAAAAAGTAGTCACGCGTAAGACGTGCGAAATAAAGTTTGGAAGACTCAAAACAATCCCTCACTACTGTGAATAACTTGAGGAATAGCACTTGAAAAGTATTAAAAAGATTTTATAAAAAGCTATGATATGAATAAACTGGTATAAACCATGGTTCTCATTCTTGAATAAGTTCAACTACGAGAAATGGTTCCGATATCCGATGCTAGCATCTAATACCAAGTGTTTTTGTCCAAGAATGAAAGAATCTTTAAAAGGAAATGAAACTGATTAGTTTGACTTGGTTTTTCTAGGAACTGCTGCTATTTCCTCGTGCTCCCCTATGCGCGGGACTCGTGCGAGTTGTGGGCAAAACTACTGCCTAGAATGGAACTCGAACCCACAGTTTTGCTTTCCGTAAACAAGTACAAGTTCGAGTCGCGTCCGAACTTCACAACTATCCAAAATAGGATACGGTCGGAGTGCCGTGGATGCAGATAAGACAATGAAGTTGGATAGCTTGATGTGATAACAGTAAGAAGTATTAAAGATACCCAGAACCCTTTTTCTGCTCAGGAAAAAATTAACCTTCCTTCCCCTTCCCAACCCCCTCTTCGAACTCTCGTCAATTTACTTTACTACCTTTCTTCTAATAGGACCGGAGAGCCTGTTGAGAACTATTTCTTGTGTGCAGTGGTGCACGTAGAAATGGTGAAAAAGAATTTTCGCTGTTGCAGCACGAGCATCTCAAGCACGAGTAAAACCAAAGCAAAGAAACGCAAATTCTCTACCTTTTTTTACCTAACCTTAACGTTGCCATGGTCCTAAGAATTGAGTATGCCTGAATTAAAAGATAGTCATTCTGCAGTAAGTATTGCGTCATAGTCAAGGCACAGACAGTGGCAATTTGTAACCCACGAAGCCTCTCCATTACAAAGTTGCTTATAAAATGAAAACATTCAGGATTGTCCATCCCAGAAATCGATAGTTTTTTCCCCTGAGGCTACAAGTATCACTGAGTCCTTTGATCTTGAATATCATTTAGGAAGTCATAAAACAAAACCAATAAAAAATGCAAAAAGAATCATAATTATTCTCGAAAGCCTAGCTTTCTCGTCGCGATTACGAATACCTTTATCAAAAACGTTAATAAAGGGGAAGCCATTTTGGAAAGGCTTTCTATTTGATTAGTCCTTTGATTAGTCCGAGTCGCGCCGCAATACAAAGAACAGGCGGGGGAATTTGGGAAGTAAATAATGTAAAATGTATAATGAATGGGTTTTCTGATGTAAATTAAGGTTGATTTAAAAGGCAAAAGGCGCTATTAAATATACTTATTGAATATTTAAAACAAAAAACGAAAATTCTTAGTTGATTATTAGTCAAATAGTCCGCAATGAAAAAAACGACTAGGGCGAGATAAAAATGCAGAAATCAATACGAACCGTGGTTGCGTCGATGGCGACGACGAGAGTGGCGGTTGCAGTGGGGGTGACGAAGGTGCGTAGTCGGGAAGTTCGGAAACGGAATGACTACCCTGAACTTCGTGCTTATAGTTACGGAAGATCTTCAGCGGTACCGGCGGTGGTGCATCTTCCGGGAACTCGAACTGAGTTCGTCGTCGTTTCGCTTTTTTATTCGTACGTATCATGCTTCTCAGGGTATCTCGTCCGCCAATATGTCCCATCACTAATTGTTTCACCATCTCTTGACGTTCTTCGTCACCAAAATGAGCTGAAAACATCACTCTTATTCATACACTTGGTTTTACTTCCTAACTTGCTACCTGGGAACTGGTAATTTGGAAAAACTCACCATATTCCGGTTTATTTATGGCCTGAAGAAGGTCTTCTTCCACTTCTTCCGGTGAACCAACTTCAGTCATACTTTCTCGGATTTCGTTAAATTTCGCTATGATTTCCCGTCTCATCATGGACCGAGGAAAGTTTCGTGGTTCACAGAAATGAGCATGTTCCGGTAACGCTGGATCGCTCAAAAAATAACCATCTTGAATTCTTATGGTCGGTACAACTCCATACATCTTTGGTGCACGATCTTTTAGTGCTCGACAAGCTATACATACGTAACTGGCGATGGTCCCTGACGTATTGAATCGCTTGAAACTGAATTCCATACATAAATCAGGATCTTCTGGCAGCACGTAGACGGCGACATCTCGCCCACGTTGTTGTGAAGGCTTAAAGATGGCCTTCACAGGCTTGAACGCCATCTTCGTCGACGGTAAAGGCGGTTAGAAGTTTGAAATCCTTGCGTCAAATGGTAGTTCTTGAATATGGCCGAGATAGCGCAAAGTTGACAGCAGCCGTGGGGACGAGTTGAAAGGACTGCGATGGCGCCCAGACGGCGAGAGCGACGTCAACTCGTCCCGTCAACGGGCTGAGACGCAGACAATGCAGGCCACCACGCCGGTCGATCATTGCATTGTATCGGGTCGCTATGTCGATAGACGGCATAGCGATGTAGTTTTCGAGCTCATCTGCCTAAGTGGGGATGTATTGGCTTCTTTTTCCATATTACGACTGACTACTAGAGGTCTTACGAGCTACTTGTTACTAGTTAATCTGATATCCCTCTCGTTTAACTTCTGGGACTTTGTAGGCAAAGACAGGAGGGAGGACAGCGAGGGACCTCGCAAATCATTTCAATTCTATGCGCCTAACTCAAACTTCCGCTGAAAGTTGTTAATTTACGAATTTTGACGGGATTTTGGCACCCGGCCAACATTACGTGGTAACCAGTTTGTTCGCTATTCTTTCCTAGATTTCTCCCTATTAGAGAACCCGATTTGATAGTTTGCGTGTGGGTTCACTGGCTCTGCAATAAAAACAGGTGGGAACAGAACTTAAGGCATATTGTGAAGTGAAATGTATCTGCCTGGGAGACCTGGGGCCTTGCTTGCGGGCACAGCGAAGAGACAGAGGACCCGGGAATTTCGGCTGGACATCACAGAAAGTTTTCCGAGACCATCCCTTGACCGTGGCAGTGCCACATTCGCCTTCGCCGCTGTACATTTTGGGTCAGTCCTTATCTTATCACAACTACGCGAAATATTATTTTTTCAGCTTTATGACAGTTATTGATGAGGGGTAGGGGCATCAATTGACTGAATTGTCCTTTAGAACCCCTATTCTTACTTTTTTTGCTCAGAAAACGACGAATTGCTTATCTTGGTCGGAACGCGAAACTCAACTGAATCAACAGAAAAAAAANAAAAAAAACATTGAACCTCGATACAAGCATTCTCCAGAGGCCATAGGAGAAAAAGTAAGTAAGTGATGAAGTAGAAAAACTAGCTGAATTGGGTAGTAAAGAGTAGAGTCTTTGGCGCCGATCGATCTCCTTTTGAAATGCGCCCCGCATTCAACTTCAATTCACAATCGTGTGACCGTTTGAAGGCGTATGTAGCCTATACAATGACTTGCGATAGCTAGCTTATATAAGAGTCAGTGCTTGTTATGCTCACAGACGAGTCTGGTACTAAATAACCGACCGCCGATGAAATTTTTGGTTGACCTGGACGAATATCGCTCCAGGATTCGATCCCCGAACCATGAATATGTGATAATGCGCCAATTGCCACTGCCCTCAAATTATCTGCAGCCCAAGTGACGTCACAGGTAGCGCTGACTTAACAGTGCGATTTGGATCACGGGTTCAAGCAAACTCTGTGATTCATTTAGTGATTGAAATTCTCACTTGTAATTCATTGCGGATGGATTGAGAGAACGGATGGATCGGTCATGCCATGCACTTGTTCACGTGCAGATTTCTACAACCATTTCCTTCAAAATCAATCAAACTCAACATCTGTCAATCGATAACTTTTCCGAAATTACGATCTGAAACGCGATGGGACCGCGTGTGATATTGTTGAGGAACAGCAACGAAGAAGACGCTGTCCGAAATTAAAAGGAAATACATGACGATACGTGATTTTTTGATTTAGCCCACTTTATAACCCTTCATCTTTGACGTTGACCTCTTCGAAGGCAACGCTGATTAGTATGGACATAGCAAGGGTGAGAAAGGGCCTGGTGCATGTGAGATGCCATTGTTAGCGGGAGTTATCTTTTGTCTTTTATGACTGGATTTCTTCCTGTTTATGGGATCTTCCTGACTTTTTTTAATGGTAGAGTCATTTATTCAAAATGTGCTATTAGAAACTTTCCAGTTCCTTAGAAGTCTGCTGTGGATGGTATCACTAANTTTAATTTCCATTTTCGTAAACAGCATTCAAAACCCTATCGATCTATCTGGGTCTGAATTCAAAGTTCCAAGATAAGTAGACTACCCCTCCCTGGTAAGGATCACGGTTTAAGGGCTCAGGGTATCAGGCTTAAAGCTAATCACCCATATTTTCCCTTAATTTGGATGAAAATATCTTTGGTGAGCCGGTGAAAAAGGGTGAAATGAAGTTGGTTCGCCAATCCAACTGCCGGTTTCCCCGAGTGGTACAGTATAGCTATGATCACTTCAGTGTCCGCACTCCCATGTCCGCTTGGCATGCGATTCATCGGGCGTTCCTGGTGGTAGTGAGCGTTTTACAAACTTTGATCCCCTGGTGACGGCCAACTTTATGATCCGAGAATGCCACATGTCGCCCCCTCCTCTGGGGTCAAAGTTTCGGTGAACTGGCTAACCTATAGCACCGGTATTGCCCTAGTTACTTTTCTGACGAGCTTAAATCAGCTTTTCCTCTGGTCCAAATACGAATAACGTTCTCACAACCCTCAAGCTTCAAATGACGAGCATTCCTAACGAGTAGATCCGATTTCCTCCCACTGTTTTTGTAGGGCAAAGGAAAAAGCCAAGATGTACTTGGCCAGTATGTACTCGACAAAGTTCGGAAAGAATGACGAATGAGGCTGCACGTTTACTGAACTAATTATGTCGGCTATTACATCATTTTACGTCAGTTCAACGTTCTCGCGATGTTTGCAGCTCAACAACACAGCTGTTACAACAGATGCTATCGCTGACATGTCTGAGGATTCCCCCTTTACTTTGAACCGGTGCACTTTCTTGAACTGATCAGTCTGGATGGCTCACAGGATGCGCCCACGTGCTCAGCTTCCAATCAGAATCGTAGTGACGTACGAACGGGTGATCGGCTCAAACAACTGACCTGTGTGGTTTACCCTAAGAATGGCTCAGGGCTTTTAACCTCCCAGACTGACCAGTGCTGAATGACGGACCCAAAGGCACGGTCGGCCTGGATGTGTCAGAAATTCAGAAATTCGAGGCCAGGGTCACTAATGTGGCGGAAGCTTCAAATGGCACGAACTTCTCTGTTCCAGAAAATTCATGGACCGAGTTTGTTTTCTAGGGCAATAGAGAAGAGAATACTTTTATAACTGATTTATTTTGTTGATTCTGAAGGCATCTACTTACCCATAATTGCAAAAGTAATCGAATGGAAATCTCAGTGAGACTCGGTTTCCATCCAGAATTGCAATGGCATTTCCTTGCACACCGGTCCGATGCAATGGATGAATCGGTCAACGATCGACGCGATTCGATCCAGTAGCGATATCTACGCTTCGGATCTCACAGGGGGTCATTATTTCATATTATCATGATTCATCGTGAATGTCTCTTGTTTCTACACTTCCTAGGAGTGAGGATATAGGAGGACCTGTTGAAAGGGAGGGGTTTCATTTGGACACGCTGATACGATAAAGTGGGAGTAACAAGACAGAGATGGCACAGAGAAATTCTTTTCACAGAGGAATTCGTTTCCCCAGCTGTACATCCTTCCATCGACGGTGTTTGTTAAGCTGGAAAGTAAAGGCATGGGCGTAGGTGGAGCGGTGTAGCGACGAGAGGGGGTAGTGGAGAAGCAAATGAGTAGGATCACCGGGAAGGAGCTACCTCCAGTGTGGGCGATTCAACTTGAATCCGGTCAGAACACTTAGATGAAGCCTAATTAGAGGCTGGACATGGTCGAATATGGAAGTGGGAGTGTTTTTGGAAGAAATGAAAGAAAACTGTCCAGAACCCACAAACAGTTGCCTTCTCCCTCCCCCCTCTGAAGGTAATTGAAAGGGAATCACTACAACAACCTCAAATACAAGCATCACGTGCGAGGCGATGGGATCCCCTAAGTTCTCACCCGGTGGTTTTGTGCCAAGTCCAACGAGATCAAATATTTCCCAGAACTTTTTTTAGTTGCCGTAATTAATCTCCGTACTTCCTTCGTATCAATGCCAACCGTTTGGAGGCGGCTGAGGAAAAAAGTGGAATGTAGGATAAGTGCTATGCCATGTCAATGAACCTTGCTACTGATGTACTTTTGAGAACGAAAACGTCGCACATTGTCTTTTTAGTCACCTGACTATCCTCATTCCCCATTACTTCCTTTCTTGTAGACACTGTTTATTGCCTTTAAGACCTATACAAACATAAAAATCACATGAAATCAAAGAACGTGCTTTGATAAAGTCGCTACAGGTGTGGCCGAACTCATTCTAGTCACGTTCTGTGACTGTAGTTCTTACTCTGCTCTTATCATGTTTATCAACGATCTCCTCCGTGGTTTCTGCAACCACTAATCGTAAGAAGTTGGAATTAATTTCTATCAAAAAGTATCGTTTCCTGATTTGTGACAGTAATTTTCTTTTATTACTTAATTTACTGTTTTATTTTTTATTTACATTGTTTCATTCTTTTTTTCGGTCTGAACCGAGTCCGTACTCTGTAAAAAGTTATTCGGTGCTGATTCCAGGAGAACCTTTTCTCTTTTTTCTGGGGCCATGAGAAGCAACTTCCCGATACAGTTGATACAGTTGAAGGTCATCATTGATACTAGTGGATACTGCTCGAAATGACCAGGGCCGAGTTATCACTCATACAGATAAAGCCTGATAGAATAGGAGGCGTTGGAGCTCGTCATGCTTGGCAAGCCTACCAGTGGGCGTGCTTGGCAGAAGTGGGCGTTTTTGACCAACTTTGAGCCTTTATTTCGCTTTTTGTACACCATGTTTCTCTACAGCAACGTCACATATCGCAATCTCAAGAGCTTCGTTGAACTGAGCTCTGTCATCTTACCTCACAGGCTCTTTACATTGCTATTCTAGGCCCTTCCGTATCTATTATATAACCCATTCTGCTGCTTCTCTGCACAGTGAGCCCAACAAGGGCTTAATTTCGCCCTCAGACGAGACCGTGAGTCCCTGGTTGTGCTCTCTGATCACCGTGCTCTTTAGCCTTTACTCTATGAGACATCGTTTACACTCATCCTCGTTTCAGCAATAGTTTATCAGCTTTCATGCGTACTCGAAGTGATAAACTAGTCAAGTCAAAACAAAAAACAATCACTCTGCACATTGATCCTTTACCATCGCCTCGTCTTCATTCAAGTTCTTCATTCTCTCTCTTATCGCCCTTTGTCTCTCTCAAACCATTCTTCCTCATATACCGTACTAAACCAGGAATCACAGCAAAAGAGAAGTTGCATGACCTNCTCTTATCGCCCTTTGTCTCTCTCAAACCATTCTTCCTCATATACCGTACTAAACCAGGAATCACAGCAAAAGAGAAGTTGCATGACCTGTTGAGACTGTTTGCATGACCGCATACCGTCGCTCCAGGATAAGATTGGTAGCATTTGGCATTCTTTTTGAGTTCTTTGCCGACAGACCCTTTTGAGTTCTCTGCCGACAAACGCCCTAGCGCTGCTTTGTTTAGGTATGTTTATTTGTTTTATGATAGATGTGTTGTGGTAAGTGGCGCACTATCTTACAAACTGGCTCAGGTCAATCAAGACTTCCACTCCTCGGTCAATAGATACCAGACTAGTCTGAGAGGATAAGAACGCTGACTTGTACATCAGCTGGCCACCGTCAGCCAGATTCATTCAAAAGGCTACTACGATTCTGCGTGTGAATTCAATGCGGGGCGCATCCCTCAAACGGGGTTGTTGAACTCCCAAGTCTACCATTTCGTTATCCTTTGCCGCTCATTGTAGTTTTGAGCCTGAAGAAGGCATGAAATGTCGAAAAGGTAACCAATAAAGGTAGATTCTGCAAGGTTCTTAAAAAGCAATCTTCCAGGGCAAGACTAAATGGAGCTCGTTTTACTCCTTTTTTTACTTCTTAACTATACCACCTTTCTAGCACCTTGTGATGATCTCGGCATGTTTGTTTACGGCCTTAGGCAGATGTATCTATCGAGGGTTTTTAGGTGGAACAATTTTTTACCGCGGCTTAACGTCCTGACGTAACTGGCCACGATAGGCTTAGATGTCTTTTGAGATAGGTACCCGAGCACAAAACAAGAAAAAACTGATGGGATACGTGAATGGTTACCATGTGCATGTAGGAGGTAGCAACAACATAGTTTGGACCTCCTTATAAGCATAAATATTCAATAAAAAACGCCATGACCTCTGATTTGACAACAACTCCGCTGGTAAGGCGAATTCCCCTTGCCTCAATGAAACCCTTGCTGTTTTAGAAGTTGAGTGCTCAGTGGAGAAACATGAAACCCATTAAGTCCTCTCACGGAGACGATTCAGTTGAAATGTCAGCCCAACGTCAAAAAAAGTTTACACCTTCGAATCTCGCCCATAACAATAATACTGACAACACGAGCTATCGGGTTTCCTCATTTGTTTTGTTTTGTTTACATTGAGAGGGAAGGTAAACAACAAGTAGAACCAGTAAGTCGAAGTTTCTCCGCAAGTCTGTGTCAGCGGAGTGTGACCGCTCATGCACAAGTGGGACAAAAATCATAGGCCTTATGGGGGTTTCTCCCGTTCATTATACTCTTATCCTTATTTTTCTCCCTTCCCATATCTCTATTTCCTAACATTTTTGGTTTTAAACTGTAAGAATGATTACGATTCATTCATTTACTGTTCTACTACTCAGACTTAGTGACTCTTTTTTAATCGGCCATTGCTAGAGCCAGGGAAACTATGGTAAGTACCCCTACTTCATCGGAGAAGAGAAAATAACATTTTTGGATCAGAGCCAAAAGCCCGGCTATTGGTTTTGTGGGAAGTTCAGGTTCAAATATGGAAGAACTCCAAATCAAACCGAAATTTACCCCAGAACCGAACTCGAGATTCTTTCAGGCAAATATTAGCTCAGATTTCAGGCAGATCCGGGACTGAGATTGCCCTTAAAAGCTTAATATCCTATTATACTAACCTGAGTTCCAAAGTCATAGGGGTTATCAGGGTTACAAGGTTCATAAGCCCATAACCAACCTCTTTAGCCTGCAGGGCGACTTTAAACTGGCACTCCCTAAAAATTAGATTTTCTCGAATGCCCCTATTACTCCCCTCCCCCGAAGCACGTTTATCACCCACTCGTTCCCATTTTCTCTTTTTATTTTTACGAGTCTTCTCTTTTATTTTAACAGCTGTTCTGCTGTACGATAAGCGTTCTGTGAACCACTCAGTTATGTCAGTTATTTTACTGTTTCACTGAAGAGGGCATTCGATATTATTGCACCTGCTCTCTCACTCTGGCCAGAGTGCAACCGGCGATCGTTCTTTGTTTGATCGTCGTATCGTCGCATTGCCGTTCGTCACATGTCCCAGCGGTCAATGATAGACACCACGTGGTTTTGTCCATATCGTGGCGCTATATATACCAATTTCTAATAACCTCTGGATTCTCCCATATCAACCTTTTTTTTCGGAATCATGCCTCTCATTTGTTAAGTGTTTTTCTGTGACGTGGGTAGCGTAGGAGCTAAGGGGCCCCTCAGTCTCACATCATCCTCAGACCTAATAAACGTACCCCACCACTCACAATCAGTAGTAGATTGACTAGTCTTTTCGTAGTAGTACCTCAGACAGAATTCTGAACTTCTCCCTCAGACTCTGACAAATCGTTCCTATTCCTGGTCCTCATTGGTGAAGGGTGACACCAAGGTCACTACTGGTGGCTATCTGAATATATTTCTAACCATTTTGGATAAAAGTAGCTGCAATGAGGCAGTAAAAAGGGTGAACGGTGAAATTGTTGGCCCTGACCGTTCCGCCCCACGCCTCTCTGTCTGCACTACTGCGATGGAAGACAAATATTGATGGCGGGATAAGATAAATTGTATCGGTCTCAAGCCGAAGTGACGTAGAATACGCATTCAAAGTCCTGAACCGTTCTGAATGCTATTTGAGCTCATGGCTCATAATAGTTGTGTAGATAAACGCTAGGTATCCTGATCATTCCATGCCTCATTCCATAATCTGAGCCTCATTTCTCCATGATCAATGACGGGGAAGAGTAGATTATGAAGCAACTATTCGTCTGCTTTACGAGGTGCTGAGCAGTATGAAAGGTGATTTAGGCCACTAAGAATCGGTCTTATCAAGCGGCCCAGTGGTTCTCCCCCATTCAAAATCGCTCAGCCTGCCACAAATCAGGAGAAAAATGCAAAAATCGAGACCCGTATGACAGCAGTGATTTAGAGGGGTTGTGTATTGATGAATTATGGTTTCCTATAGGAGAGGAACTTTCTAGTTCTCGACCCACTTCCATTGTACCAACTTGTGTCATAACAAAAGTACTGACTTGATCATCTGATAACCGGCCAATTAAGTGTAGTTCGTGTTCGGAAAGCAACCACCATACTTAATGGATGGCTCAAGCCAGAATCAATACCCTCATGAAAAATCTAGTTAGAATTGGTGGTGTCTGAGACGTATGTGCATCAGGCTCCCTAATGGGTTTGAGCCGATTCACGCTTTTCACTCACGAGCCGCGGAGTGTTGCTGAACATAGTGGAAGGTAGTCTGAAGGAATTCGCGAAACGGAGACCTGGTAGGTGAGACTGGGTGTGGCAGAAGTTTTGTAGGGAGTCCGTAAATCGCATTACCGTCAAGTACGGAAACCTTTGATGGTCAGTTGAAAAATCAAATTAACGTGAGAGATTATCAACGGAATTGAATGCATGCCTGCCAACTGCTGGGAAAAAACTATGAACGAACAAAATCAGCATTCATCCTTCAATTTTGGAAGTACCTCGGAGAGTCCTAGTCGAAACCACTGAGTAAGTACTACTGACAAGTTCCTGCTCCAAGCGCGTTCCTCCTGTGCAATGTCCTACATGGAAGCGTCCCCTCTCGAAAAAGAGCCCCCGATCGTGCCATTTCGTACACGTGCAAGCTTCGCTTGCACATTTTCCTATTTATTTAATCATTCCATGGCATATGACGTTTTTGGACCGACATCGATTGAGTCTACTCAACGCACTCACTGTTGATTCATCTTTCGGGGCTCCCACAGCAACAACGATTCGCCATCGAAAACATCGAATACCCACTGAAAACATGTGGTATGACGTCGTACAGTGATGACGGAAAAAGAAAATGACAGATTTCTCCCGGGAAACCATCCTAATTCGATTTTCGCTAATTTGCTATGGAATTTCACTTTTTCGTCGTTCTTTGGGCATTTTTTCCCATTACCGGCACGGCTCTCATGAATTTTTCAAAATCAAAAGGGCAATCGCGTGGTTCTGCAAACTTTTCCATTCGGCTCCGCGAAACTTTTTTCCTCCACAACTATTGTAGTCAACTCCGGCCGTAGTAGGAGGTGGGAGAAAGGGTGTTCTTTATCATAAATTTCCTAGCAAATAAAAATATGAAAAGTTCGATGCCATAGTAACCACTACCTATCCAGTACTCCTACACTACTCCTTCGAAATCAGAAAAGGGAAAATTACAGCGTACTACCCAATAATGTTATCAGAACCTTTTAGTATTTGATCATGTCTTGTTGCCGACTTTATCATCGAAATTCAAATAAAGTATATACCAACACGTGCACGGCTCATGCTGACATTAGTGGCTCCTACTGATTGCTATCCGTTTTCATTTTTGTGCTTTGCTATCGATATCGAATTATAATACTAGCGGAGACATGCTGGGCTCACCAGCTTTGCCTGACTGGATTTAATTTTCTAATTTTTTTTTTGACGTCGAGCATATTATGGGAAATGAATTATAGTTCGATACGAAAAATAGTTTTTGTTTAACAGCCCTGTCCGTTGGAATCTCTCCAATGTAGCTTGGTTAGAAGCAAATGGAGCATCAGCCCGGCCATTTGTATCTGACATCTCTTTCATGGTTCATTGGGCTCACTAATTAAGAATACTGGGAAGATGGCCGGATAGCTCTAAGGTATGCAAAAACCCCCACCCGTTGCACGCCAGTCGTCAAGGCACCAATTGACGTCATAGCTAAAGGCTCATGATTCAAGTAGTCTTCCGAGTTGAGGATGTCAGTCGTCAGGTGCACTGGTTTGAGGGAAGCCGGCAAAAAATGAAGACATGAGAAAAACTCTGCCGGAAAAGTCAGAACATCAGAGAACTTCAAAGACGCAACGTGAGCCTGAGGAATCTTAGAGCAGGCACGTAGAGAAGCCACGAGATTCAACAATTTTTATAGAACGGGGGCATCCCCAGTGTAATCTTTGGAATGCCATTGATTATTCATCGATGCACTTCTTATGCAAGCATGCACTTTTTGCTATTTCACGATCCTATCGCTTGCTGAAGTTCAATTTTCCCATTTTTAATCACGTCCGATAAGCCTAAGTATGAGAAAAATTGTGAATGCACTAGACAATTTCTAAGTGCATTTGCTACCCGGCCAACTGGTAGGGAAGGTGTTCCGCTAGGGACCCGTCAATAAGGGAGCTTTACATGCAGCCCTACACCAAAGGTACAAGTGATCTCAGGTACTGTGAAAAGAAGGAAGAAAATTCAAGAAATTTGGCAGTAGGAGGGAATATTCCCAAGAAAGTTGGCAAGAAATCCCTGCAAACCGCAATTTCGAAGCCCCTGTGAATCACAGCTAAGCGGGTATTAGAGCTATTTTACAATTTCGAGTGATTTTTCCTGCTAACAGGAGATCACTTTGTCCTCTTCGGGAAATTCACATCCCTCGAGCACCTTG